>JASFAX010003111.1:0-43561 GCA_030737875.1 Allium sativum
CCCTTTTCTTTTTGAGGGTATATCTTTTAAATTTCTCCTTTATCGCTTACCTTGTACTTATCTTATCTTTAGTATGTCCTCTCGCTAGTATCTTTGACCTTTAGATAGGATAGTCCTATGGTTGAAATAGGTGTTTGAGACATGTTATGTATGATGGATGCACGTGGATGCAAGTGTTTGCTAGTGGTTGCTCGTGGATGCATATACACTCACTTTAGGCACTAGATCGACTCTGTCACTTCATATTGCATATTGCATATAAATGTGTGTACATATTTAAGTAATGGATTTATAATGGTTGTACTATCATATGGATGTTGCATTTTGGTGAATGTTTGTGCACACATGTAGAAATAATATATATCGATAGGGTTCTTTCGCATACATAATGGACGCATGGCACTATCGTGGTTTGCATTAAGGATGTCAACTGAATCAGCAGACCTCCTGATTTTGCATTAGATAAGGAACATTTACACGCACTTCTTGCATATGTTCATACAGCATTAGAAATTTTATAAGGACAATGGATGCCCATGTTTGATGGTTGAGTAGATGGTTGTTCGGATGGTAGGATATGCATTCTCCTTAACTTGTAGATTTCGGGGGCGAAATCCTTTAAGGAGTGGAGAATGTAACACCCCGGATTTTTGAATAATCGAATTAACTAAAATAAAGAATAATTAATCTCAGACGTGAGAATTATGGGAATGGGGTTGCGCCATTGTGTTCATCTCAGAATTCTGGTTGAAATAGAGTCCGAGTTTGCAGGAAACGGGTACCAGTTGAAGGAGTTATGGACGAACGAAGATTGGTGGCAAAAAAATTAAAAAAATTAGTTGCACTGGCGCACTTGGGAAGTGCGCCAGTACAAATTTGCATTGGCACACCTGCCAAGTGCGCCCAGGCCGAGGCAGCAAGCCTGCACAGCTTTGTGGTTCAGGCTGACCCATGTTGCTGAGTCCTTTCTAACTCCTTGCTGAGTCGTTAGGTCTGAGGTGTCACCCTATCCCGATTGAATGGTTTCGATTAACCCTAAGATCATCCAACGGCTTAAATTAATTCAAAACTCTATAAAAAGACCCATAGACTCAAACCCTAAATTAGAATTAAAACTGAAACTACGGCTGTCATGCTATTGTCTTGAACCCTAGAGCAGCCGCCACAAAATTAAAGAGGAAGAACAACAAATCAAATCAGTTCTACTCAACCCGAACAGTGAATCTTCTTCAAAGGAGAGCTAATTCAACTCCAGAAATCAGAATTCAGAACTTAAGACTGTTTTTGAGTTGTGAGTTCGATAGTTTTAATAAAATAATAAGTAATTTAATTGGATTAAGTTATAATGCGGATTGTGTGGATGTGATGTGAAGTATTGATTGCATGTTGTAATTATGTTGTAGGATTGTGATTGAAATCTCTATGACGTTATGTTGTGATGCTATCATTTATGATGTAAAGTTATGTTGCTATCATCCATGTTGTAATTTTATATACAATCAAATCATCATGTTTCATATGTTAGTTTGGTTATGTTGATTCATATGATAAATCATATGTAGGCAAGTTTAGATTTTGATTCAAACATGAATCATATACAAGTTGGGTAGAATTATATGTGACCTTACATGATTATGACACCTAGTTTATGAGAAAATTTAATTGAAAGTTAGGCTATGACATGTGTGAGTTATATGCTAAATTCTACTTGATACTTTACATGTTAGATACTAGTTTACACCATTGTTGTGATGTATAAATCACATATGTAAGTTTATGAGTTGGATATGAATCAAGTTATGCAAGTTTAGGGTTATTACCTATGCAAGTTTACTCCTTTAGATATAGATCTGTGACTATACATGATTTATGCAAGTTTGTGGCCATTATCTCATCAAGTTCACACCTTTAGATTTGGATCCATGACATATGTTGTTTTTGCAAGTTGTAACTTTGGTCTATGCAAGTTTTAGATGTAGAACATCATTCACATATGCAAGTTCACCCCTATGTTAGATCTATGTTTTAATTATGTGTATATTGTGATGTTTTCTCTTTATTCCATGAGTTAGACTATTCGAGTCTAACTTATATTTTACGTTAAGCGAACAAACGTACAACGTGGGGTAAAGGGGATAATATTAAAAAGATTTAATTGGCATAAATGCCTTAAAAGGCTTAAAATATAATTGTGGTGAAAATTGGTATGATTTTACATACCATAAATGGATGGACATAATTGAGTCAATTATGGACATCGTTAAATTTGGAATTGATTGATAATTTGAATAGGGAAAGTAATTCAAATTTGGGGAATGATTAATTAGGAGTAATTAATCGTCTAAGACACGAGATTAGGCTCTTTTGTGGTGTAAGACTGCCCCACTACAACAAATTTACCTTTTAATAGCACGCAAAAAACACTATAATAACTTATCATAGCATTAGTAGCGACGCTATATATCAACATGTTATAATAGCTCTGTTACTTCTCATAGCTCTAATCTGAACGCTATTGTATCAAACGTTTTATAGCATACGTTTACCAGCAAGAAAAGTTTAACATAGCATTCATACCTTGCCATGATATGCCTTACTAAAATCTCAACTTATTTTTGTTATAGCATCACCAATAAGTTCATAGCACATATTCACCGATATAAAAAAGTATTCCATAGCAGTTTAATTACCTTTTTCGCTATTATTAATTTTTCCTTTGATATATAGAATTCAGACCTTGCCATCTTAAATGTCAACTTATTTTTTATAGCGTTATCAATGTTTTCGTAGCTCATATTCAATGCTATAAAAAGGTTTTCCACACTCTTTAAATTTTACATAGCGTTTCACCTTTTGTTTCTATAAATGTAATTTTCTGCTATTAAAGTATGCAATATATTATCAATTGTTTCCACAACACATATTCAATGATATGGAAAAATTATCCACATTGTTTATATTTTACATAGCATTTCACCGTTGTGCACGGTTCAAAGAATTATGCAGTAAATTCACAATACAAAACTATCAATATTTGGTTTCAATTACAAAGTCATAGCTAACAAGTCTGCACTGCAGTAAACTTAGAAATAAGTCAATACATTGTAAATTGTTAAGATATAGTTTCAAAACAAAATTACATGAAAACTCTCAAATGTCAGATGCAAGCATACAATATTTGACTCTTGTAAGCTTATGCAACTTCCAGAACCTGCAATTCACACGAGTACAAGTTACTCTTATAACAAAGCAAAATGCAAGCATACAATATTAATGTAATCATAAGCAAAATACAAGTTTAATTGAAATTAATGGTTGGGGCAGATATTTAAGTAATCACAAGCATGTTGGTGTACCAACTAATATACCTAAAGGGTCATTGGACCACATCTCAAGTGTCAGATGACAAAAACAGGATCTAATAAATAGATCAACTTAAAAGGAAGTGGAATCTAAACCATGCATTCCAATATTGTTTTTACAATTGTCAACAAACTTATCTTCTTATATAGTTCAAAAATAGTGAGAAATCAGTTGATAATCACTCTCAGGGATATATTCTAAATCATGTTCCATTTATCTTTTTAAATGATAATTATAATTATGTGCCATAGTTGCACAGAAGTTTTCAAAAATCAAAATTCTTACATCAAAAATTAAAGTTCATACCTTCACTAACCCTGTAGTTCAAATAGACATCAGCAAGAACCCACATCTCTATACAGTAAAAACATAAGCAAATTAGTAATAAAACTTGCCTATGCAGAATTGAACATAAAACAACTTGTAGATTGACGAACAAACAGTGGAAGAAAGCCAAAGTATTCTTGCTATATATTAGATAAGTATTGTTGCTCATCATAAATTGTTTGCATAATCATCCCACACAGTATGCGGTAATACAATGAGTGTCCTTCATCAGAACCTTGATAAAAGAGATCGATCTACTTAAAGAAAATATCATGATTGCTCAAAAGATATCTTCAAATTATGACAAATTCAAAGCCTTGCCTGAAGCAGTGCTGGTATAGAAATTGAAAATGAAGAAAAGCATCCACAAAGATAGTGATCAACAATTCTGTCAAGTTGACTTGATAAATCCACTGAAAAAAGAGATACATAACTATAGTCAACTTAGTTATGTCAAATGACCTAACTAAAGAAATACTTATTTATCTATGGTATTAAAAATCGTATAAGGCCTAAATAACCAATGTCAGTGAAGCATATTTGAAAACGTCTATATTGTCTTAAATTAGATGCGGAACATAGCCATTGTGAACATAATAACGGTGCAGGTTTGAGTTCCTCGTATCCGAACTTTAGACAAACTATTATTTTGGAGCAATCACTATAATAAAGGCTTTTATATAACAAGTAAAAGATGCAGGGATTCATAAAGAATAGATAAGTAATATTAACATACCCTGACATATGACCTCAAGAAAATTGGACTCCTACAACATCTTCCCAACGCACATGCAGTTACTTCAATAGCATTAGATGGATCCACTGAAATAAAAGCAGCAATTAATGCAGTGACAGCATGCCCCTGTAGCTGTTGTTATCTGCATCATGAGGGCACCACCATGCACTTGATATTTGCTTAAACACGGAGAATTGTACCAAGGGATACCGTTGTGTACAGAAATTGGGTGATCTAATTCAAGATTGATCAAAGACCGGAAAAATCACATAAAACTGATTTTAGATTCCTTAATCTGTATTAAACGTGTTTAATTATGAAATATAATATCATAAAATATATTAGAAGGGAGATAAAGGTAATACAAAGCAACTTCATTAGAAGATAGTAGATGCTACTGTGTAGAGTAAAAGTGAGCATTTATTACAGTCATATAAAATCATTCCATTGAGGAATGAATTCGCATATTTTAGTTTCAGTCTAAAAAACAAACATATTTTTTACATTGTAAAATAATTAAACACGGAAATGTGAAACCAGCACTCAGGTTTCCAGCATGCACAGTACTAAAATATTGCACTAGGACACATGCTTCTACCTATTACAGATAGTTAAACTATAATATTTCCCTCTCTCCGAAGACGACCTTGTTATAAGACTATATAAAAGTACAATCCAAATACATATATAGTAATATGCGATATTATGTATACGTATAACGAGCCTTACTCCGAAGGGAAATTAAAAAAGCAACGACCATTCCCAATGCTAGCGATGTTACCTGAATCACCGAGCTTCTCAATGTAGTTTTCTCTTTATTCATTCCTGGTAGGACTCCTGAAGCTGCCAGATATATGAAACCACCAGTAGTAAAACCTTCGATCAAAGCTGACTGCCCATAATCTTTACCCAAAACCAGAGCCAGTGCAATTCCAGCAAGAGCCGCTAACGCTGACAAAAAGTTAAAAAATAGAGCTTTGGTTAATCAACTCAGAGTCTAACTTTTCCTCTCCGGCTATTTCACCTAATCCACCTCCATCGATAAGCACCAGGTCAAATCAAGATTATAATCCTCAATTTTAACCTTTTGTTTTCTACTATGAGAGTGGTGGTGACTATAACCAAAACTGTGATCTTCATTTTCGGTATGTTCTTCAGCATTCCTCACAATCTTTTCAACCAGAAGAAAAATGACGATACCAGATAAAATGGAGAGACCAATAGAAAGATCTTGTAGAGATCGAGAATGTGAATGTTCATGTCCATGATGACTCATCAATGTGGCTTATCAGGTGCATGTGTGAATGAGAAGAATGGCTGCCAAAAGCATGTGGCAGTTGATGAAGGAAAGCATCATCAAGCATAGCTTCATCCCTAAACAATGCCAGTGAATGAACCAGAGTCTTTGAGGGCTTCCCCTTAAAGCAAATAACTAGCAAAAGAATCAAGCAGATCAAAGATGTCAAACTCACTAGTAGTGAACATCCCATAGCTCTGACCTGTAAACCTACTGCAGATAATTCTTCCTCATGGTTGTGCTCAAGATTGTGCTCGTGATAATGATGATTATGAAATCCAGTTACAGCAAGATCTTCTTCCACCAGTTCCTTTGGAAGCGGTATCTTCCTACCAGAATGATGATGACGGACCTCGTTGCCATCGTGACGATAATCGTAATGATGACCAGATCCCTAGATGTGGAAGAAATCGCAAGACGGTGAATGAGAGGAAGCAAGCGGTGAGATTACCATTACCAACAGAAGAAGGAAGGGTAGTAACATCGACGATGATACCGTTAGGGTTTCGTCTAACTGGAGTCAAAGCTACAAGTTCTTTTAATAGTGATGATTAGAACAAGGAGGGAGAAGACGATGATTTAAAATATAATTAGACCAAATGTCACCACATCCATCTCATTTTATTAGTATTTATATTTATCGGCAATTTTTGGAAAGAAATCAAGAGGATAAAAATACTAAACAGTCTAAAAAGCAAATATGCAAACCGGCCTTTTCTTTTTCATTCTCGCTGTGTAAAGTCTCTTCACAATAATTAAGTTTAATATGCAAGCTAAAAAGAGAACGCAGTAAATTATATTGAAACGTGAAAACAAGATCATCCTAATTTGGCGCCTTGAAAATTAATGAAAATAAACAGTTACATTATTAGTTATATTTAAGGTAAACAAGGAAAGGGCGATGCTTACATTTGAGATTTTATAAAACAATAAAAGTTTGATTGCAATAACAATCAATTCAATAACTTGATGATAATTGTTCTCAAATGCTTTTAAATTAGCGATGCAAAATTTCAGATTTCACTTCGCAACCATCAACATGAAAAATATAATTTGATCATCTTTAATCCATCCATGGCAGAAAAGCTTTTGGTTTGAAATTACTGTCCTCTCATAACTTGAAACACCCCACCTCCGTTAGGGTCACTCTCAAAGGGAATGCCCTAATTTTGGTGGAGGTTTATAAGTATAAGTCACAGATATACAAGACTGATATAAGAACACATATTTTGGAACAGCGGAAAACAACAACTTTTATTTTATTTAAAATATGTGTTACACAATCCATGCCATAATTTGTTTTACAATATTTCCAAAATCATAACTGTCTTGATTACATTATTTAAAGAAGCATAAAGGAAACATAAATAAACTGCAAAAGTCCAATAGTTGCTGTCCAAAGCCATAGTCCAAAACGAAAAGATCCAAGCAATACATTCTTTCTCTTCAAGCTGGATATGAAGGCTGGTCAAGCTGCGGTATTCCCTCCCTGTGTACCTGGGGGGGGGGAACGGAAGAAAAGAAGACGAAAGAAAAGTAGAGTCAGACATAAAGCCTGAGTAAGTCTAGGACTATTCAGTCTACGAATAAAGAACTGGGTATGATAAGTATAAACTCGAAATGGGAAAGTACTATAAACTTAGTTAAGTTGTCTAGGGACGAATTTACTATCGTACCCCATATCAATCTCTGAACCCATATAAACTAGTTCCCAACTGGCACCCCATAATCAGGGTGAAGTGATCCATTCTATGATGATCGGCTCCTACTCGCATAGTTACATGTGTCTTACGGCCCCCGATGTTGTAGTTACCTATGTTGGTCCCACCATGGGGTGTATCAAGTCCCATGGCGGCGGCCCGACACAACCCTAGAATGCACAGGTATTCTACTGGTGCCCAGTGCCTTATTTTTCTGCGCCGGAGTGAGTGCACGCCCACACCCCGTTAGAACCTACACTGCTGCACCACCGCCGTCGATTTGACCTCTTACAATCAGCCCAGTAATCGTGCCCCACCCTGCCTAGTTTCAGCGTATCATGATACCTTGTAGGGTTACTGCGAAAAGGGTCCTCCGCTACTAGGTTTTCTATTTCTAGCCAACATGCTAAGTTGGTTAAGTGTTTTATAACCTAACCCCCAATCAGTCTGTTTAGTTTAGCATGTTCCATTTTGATTAAGTCTTTAGTCCACTTAATCCTAACAATCCTGACACTGCTTTAATTGTCTTATCAAAGCCTTGACCTCTCACATTAGACAGGTATTGTTGTGGCTGCCTGTTGCCGGTTGGTTCCGGGCAGTCTTACGCCACAACTCAGTCTAACCTCGGGTCCTTATTGGGCTCCATGTTTAACCACCCACATTGGATAGGTATTGTTGTGACTACTGGACAGCCGGGCGGTTCCGGGCAGGTTTACATCACAACTCAATCCAACCTCGGGTTAAACATATCGTA
Organism: Allium sativum; assembly: GCA_030737875.1. Taxonomy (NCBI): domain Eukaryota; kingdom Viridiplantae; phylum Streptophyta; class Magnoliopsida; order Asparagales; family Amaryllidaceae; genus Allium; species Allium sativum. The sequence goes on from JASFAX010003111.1 coordinate 8,178, forward strand.
TTTTCTACATTTACATATTTTGTCTTTCTTCTTTACTTTCTTATATGTAAATATTTGCGGCCCATTATTAAAAATCAATGGTGTAAAGGTTACACCAATCATGGGCCCAACCCATTCTTGAATTTGGGCCCCTTTACTTTATCTTTTCATTTATTAATTAATTTAGCCCAACGTTATTTTCCCCCGTTTAATACGTTCGTTTATTATATATATGTTGGGCTTAACCTTTTTAAGCCCAACCTAGCCATGCGAAAAAGGGGAGGCTTAAAGTGTGATTACATACACAAAAAGGGGAATGTGAACGCATGAACTTGCAACGTAACTTTGGAACTACAAAATAGAAACTGGTGTACTTGCATAGTAGTAACATATACTTTGGTCATAAAGCATAAGTGACATGAATCAAACCATGTAAACTTGTAGTTAAGTTAAGAATATCACTATTGACACATAGGCTTAACTACAACATAAACCTATATTCTATTTAGGCATAATGTCAAACATAAGCAAATCATGTTTATAAGATTACTACATGTTTACAAAGGTGCTTACTTTTGTGACTAATACAAAAGTATAATTCAACTAGAATTAATCCAACTTAATCATGATTCTAAATCTATTCACATAACCATGGCACACATATACTTATGGCATAAATATTTCTAACATGAAATCATGATTTTTACTTTAGTCATGCAAACTTGCAAATGGGATTTTGAATCTAACCTAGCTATGTACCACATATGTCATCATATAATTCTTGTTAACAATATAGACCTAACATGGTTTTCAATTATGCAAAATATCAATCATAGCCTAGTCATATTCATAAGTTCACAAAGAGGTTTTCTAGTACAAAAGCATGGCTTAATACATAGATCATGATGCCAAATTTTTAACATAATTTCATATGAATTATAATAACCCAAATTTGCTCCAATTACTCACAAAATGATTTTTGTATAAAAATACACATTATGATGGCATAGTAGCAAAACCCCAAACTTGCATGAATTTCAATTAAACAACTACATGCATGTAGCTTCAGCATGGATTACATAATTTGCGAATATTCCAAACGTATACTTGCATAAAACTACCGCAAACATGTAATTTTTATAATGAATAACATGCTTTCCGAATATCCACACGTATACTTGCATAAAACTACCGCAAACATGTAGTTTTTATAATGAATAACATAATTTGAGAATATCCAAACGTATACAATATTCCAAATCGATAAGAATCATAGTAACGCACAAATATGAATTACTTTATCACCACAAATCAAGTATACAAACCAACACAGTTATTTATTCATACCAAAATAATACTCTACTTACAATTGTGTGGCGAGTTCTCCAATTTAGGAATTTGGAGATGCGACTCCTTGTTGATTTGATTTGTTTAAGTTGCTTTATGCTTTAGAATTTGCCTCCTAATCTTCTCTTAAATTGGTGGCTACTCCTAGTCGCTCCTCTGCAACATGATGGCCTCGTTCTTATTTTTGAATGAATAGATTAGGTAGAGTCTAGGGTCATTTTTATAGAGTTTATGAACTGATTAGGACCATCGATGTTGCTTGGATTGATCGTAGCCATTCATTCGAAAGAGAGACTAATTAGAGCCTGCCACCTAGCCCTAATGACAAAGAAAGCTTCTGAAAATCGACCAAACACAGACCTGGCCAGCCAGGACTTGACCAGACCTGACCAGCAGGTCATTTTTGACCTGGGCGCACTTGGCAGGTGCGCCAGGTCAAAAATGTACTGGCGCACTTCCCAAGTGCGCCAGTGCATTTTTGTTCTGGCGCACTTCCCAAGTGCGCCAGTGCATTCTAACCCGTTTTCCGGTTTTTCGCCTAACTTCGTTCGTCCATAACTTCTTCATACGATACCCGTTTTACGCAAACTCAGACTCTATATCAAGCAGAATTCCGAGACGAACGCAATGGCGTATCCCGTTTCCCTTAATTCTTTGATTCAAAATTATTTATTGTTTAATTTATGAATTTCACAGTTATAAAATACATGGGGTGTTGCATTCTCCCCCACTTAAAAGGATTTCGTCCCCGAAATCTTCAAGTTCAGGAAGAATGTACATCTTAACGTCCAAACATTCATTTACTCATCCATCAAACACGAGCATCCATTGTCCTTAAAAGACTTCTAATGCTTCATGATCATATGCGAAGTGTGTGTGTGTACATGTACTTATCTAATGCAAAATCAGGCGGTCTATTGATTCAGTTAACCTCCTTAATGCGAATTATGTAAGTGCTATGAATCCATTATGAACGCAAATCCCCCTATTCATGATTCTACATGAGTGCACAATCATTCATACACATGCAACATCCATATGACAACACATTAAAGTTCAACCATATACGAATGCAAACATATATGCATATGCAATATGAAGTGACTGAGCCGATCTAAAACCAAGATTGTGTGTGTATATGCAACCACGAGCAACCACTAGCAATCACTTGCAACCACTTGCAACCATCATCCATAACATGTTTCAATTACATGTTTTCATCCAAAGAGTTTCTACCTAAAAGATAGGGTCGAGGAGATATACCTAAAAAAAGATAGATAAAAGCGCAACTTAAGGAAAAGGAAAGATCAAAGATGTACCCTCGAAAAGAAAAGGGTAGGCTGGGCGTATTTTAGCTTCAGTTTCCCAAGTTGCATCTCCTTCGGCGTCGCTCCACTGAACTTTGACAAGCTTGACTTCACGGTTGCGTAGCTTCTATACTTCCGTTTCTAATATGCGGGTTGGAACTTTTCTTATGGTTGCTTCGCGTTCCACTTCAGCTTCTTCTAGGATATTTGGCTCTACCACTTCAGCAGACTCATGTAGACATTTTCGGAGATGTGAAACGTGAAGGACGTTGTGAACTCCGGCCAATCTTTCGGGTAGCTCTAATCTATAGGACATTTTCCCAATTGTTCCTATCTAAAGGTATAGTCGAATGATAGAAGCAAGTAAAAACTTTGTGCCCATTAGGCAATGTCAAAACTGGAAATCTATGCCATACATATATTGATTAGGAGAAGAACTCTCTAAGCATCAGCCCCGAAGACCGAAATCAACATCAGACTGACACCCAAAGAATTACTCAACCCAACCACTATATATGATTCTAGGAAACTAAGCATGATGGACTCCTTTTAGGTCACAAGGGAGTCCCTTCCTAAGACCAACCCGTATCATATAAAACCCAAAAACTTTAGTCAAACCAACGAACACCCTCGAGCTCCAACATGTGTTACTAACAGATGAGTCAAACTCTCTATGGGGTTTGCAACAGAAATTGGATTAAGAATAGGACCGAGAGGATATACACAAAAGATAGCACGCAAGTAAGCTCTACAGGAAGAGAGGGATCAAAGATATACTCTTAAGAAGGGATATGATGCACGAATCTAGTCTTCAATCTTCTAAGTCGCATTTCTTGAGCTTAACTCCATTATGCTTTATCCGTCTTTAACTTCACAATTTCGTAGCTTCTTAATTTTTGTTTCCAAAATATGAGTTGGAACCTATTTCACTGTTGCCTCTCTTTCCTCTTTCACTTACTCTACTTCTAGTATACTCGGCTCAAGCATGACGGCGTACCCATGGTTCCATGCAAGCTCTCCAAAATTCACTAGTGAATTTTAGATCTCGTTCACTTACTATCAGGTATTCCACGTAGCAGAACTATCTCTTGGAAATAAATGTCAGTCATGTTGCCAAATGTACTTACTAAGGTGATTCTCCACAACTCATGCATAAGCGAAATGAACCTTCTGCCTTAGTGACGAACACTACTAGAGCGCCCCATTCTGAAATGCTCCTTCTAATGAACCCCTTCTCTAGAAGCTCTTTAATCTGTTTACTGAGCCCTTACCTTTCCCGTGGAGCCGTGTGTCTAACGGGCAACGCAAATGGCTTTTCATTATCTACAAGATATATGCGGAAGTCTATCTCCCGCTTCGGAGGCAAGCCCTTCACCTCTTCGAAGACATCCGGATATTCCCGGACCACTCTAATCGATTGCCAATTTTTCAACGGAGGCATCTAGCGATTCAAGATAACTAAGCATAACCTCATACGAGGGATTACAAGAAATTTCCAAAGTGTTACCGAGCTGGGTTAGGAGCCTAACAACCTTTTTTTTTTCAAAATCAAGAATGGCCCTATTACTGGATAGCCAATCCATGCCCAAAATCAAACCATATCCCGAAAAGCCCAAAACAAAGGCACTACATTTAAACCCTATGCTTAGAATAGAAGTTTTCAATCCCACACAGATCATAGACAAATGAGCTGGGCCCCCAATTGGGTTTGAAACAATTAAGGGGTCCTCTACCGTACTAGTTTTTTAGGTGCAGAGATTTTAACTAAAGCAGACGAGATAAAGTAGTGTGATGCGCCGGAATCAAATAAAGTGCGAACGGGGTGATCATAAAGATAAACTACACTTTCTACATAAGTATTTATACCTCGCTGTTGCAAAGGTGGCGCTTCTAGCACATGAACCTGTGCCCCTGAGGTGGATCCAGCCCTCTGCCCCTGTCCTCGTTTCTTTGGGCAGTCCTTTACTAAGTGCCCCACTTTGCCACAGAATTTACACTCCCTCTTCTCTCGGGACTTGTTGTCTTTCCCGCCCTTCTCAAAGTCTGTCTTCTCAGGGCAGTCTTTGCTGATGTGCCCAGTCTCCCCACAATGAAAACATTCTCCTTGCTTTCTGTTAGACCGAAATTTGGGCCTAACACCCAAACTCTATGTGAAATCCTCACAATCACAGAACAAATGCAGAGAAAGCAGTAAAAACAGGGAACACACGAGATTTTTATAGTGGTTCGGCTCAATCCAAGCCTACGTCCACTTTATAGTTTCTCATATCCTGAGGAATTACAATTACAATGGTGTCTCACAATCCGTGAGATTCGATTATACACAATAACCTTGTGTTGTAATGAAGAAGAGGAGATTAGAAAGTGAATTTATACACGATAGCCTCGTGTTAGAATGATTTTGAAAGCACAAAGTCTTTGCACTGTTGTAATGGAGGAAGCTCCAATGGAGAAGAGCCCAAAAGTCCCCTGAAATGACCATCTCATGGTGTATTTATAGGCGTAGAGGAGCTGCTGGGAGCCCTGAATCGGTTCGGATCGGGTGTGACGTGGCAAGCGGGGAGGACATCTCGGAGAGAGTGGAGAACGTGGTCTTCAGATCGTGCTAGGACAGGTGGCAACCGATCCGGATAAGTAGGAGACGGTTATGGCTAGAGAACAGGTCAAAGCTGGAGTGTAGCAGCAGGTCGAGGCGGTTCGGTTCGGATCCTCTTCCTTCCGAACCGATCCGGAGCTTCTAACCGAAGTCAAGACGAGGCGATGAATCTCTGGAGCAAGGCGGGGGGATCGGGTCGGACCTCCGACCCGGACCGAGTTTGTGTCTTCAATCCGAAGGCTCTGTGTACTCCTATGCATCGAAGGTGGGGCGGATCGGGTGTTCCCCCTCCGATCCGATCCGGGTTGGTGAGAATGTGAACTGTGTCAAGCTGGTTTACTGAAGGTGGTTGGATCGGGTCCTCCTGCCATCCGATCCGAACCGGTCAAGAGTGATGCCAATTTTTCCAATTCCAAGTTTCCGGTTCTGCATGCGTTCACGGAAACGGGCATAACTTTCAAACCGTAAGTCCGTTTTAGCCAAACGAAAGCTCAAACTGAAGATAATTCAGAGATCTACAAGAGTTACAGAGCTTGGCTCCGTAATCGCTGTTTTCGGGCCCAAAAAAGGTCATCTGGTAGGAGTTTCGGGCCATTCTTTGTTTGTGATGCGATTTCAACCAAATCACTTCATGTCTTCTGACGATATTCACAACACTTGAGCGTATTGTTTAGAAGAGATTCCATGTATGACTGCTTTGACTAAAAAGCGGGTCAACATTTTGCCCCCCAGAACATATTTTGCTGAATGAAGGAAGATGTGTTCTGGATAATCCAAGAAATCCAAGGCCACGCCGGGCCTTCCAGCTGCAAGTATAATCCATACCTGCAAAGGAGAGAAAGCAAACGGGTGTGTTAAATCCTAACAAAACCGATTACACTTTCGAGCATAAACCATGCTTGGCGTATGTTTGTGCATAAACCATACTCAAGAGACGTTCGAATCATCCTGCCAAAACCTGACAACGGACCTAACCCTCCAGGCATAAGCCATACCAGGAAGTTCAAACTGAGCATAAGCCATACTCGAGTTTTATTGAGTTCCTTTGCCAAATCCTGACAAGACAATAAGCCGTTCCAGAGTATAATCCATACTTAGAAGTTTAGTGGAGTACAATCCATACTCATACCGATGTGGAGCTACACTTGCCAAAACCTGACAAGATAGTCCGTCCCTAAGCACAATCCGCACCTAGGGTTTCGTGATAAGTATAAGCCATACTTCAATTGAGATTGAGAATCCTGCCACAACCTGACTAGACAGTTAAATTTGCCAAACATAATCCATGCTCGGAAAGTCCTTCCTTATTCAATTCAAAGTACAAAACCAAAGCAAATCCTGATTGGTTTGACATCGAGTCTAGAGCACGCTTTGGAGTTAAATCCTAACCCCGAACGTGTGTACACCGATTTAGCCAATCGGAAAACCTAAAGAAAGCAAAGAAACATATCTTAAAGCCTAAGAGATGCAGAAAATGAAAGCTGATCTCATCCAGATCAGTTGATGACGAGCCTACGAGAGCTTGATTCTGGGTCATTCCCTCTACGGGGAGCAGGAGGTGGCAGCGCGGGTGCAGGTGCTGTTGGTTGCTTCACATACTCGGGTAGCTCTCCACGTCTAACCCGTTCCTCAATTAGATCACGAAGATGTCTGCAGTCATTCGTGTCATGCCCATCCATATCGTGAAATATGCAGTATTTCCCAGAATCGCGTTCTCTTTGCGATGGTTCCCTCCTGGGAGGTTTTGGGTAGGAGATGGCACCGTTTGTGTCCATGTAGATGTCAGTCAGTGACGAATTGAGTTCTGTGTACTTTTCATATCTCGGCCCTCTCCGGGGCTGAGCGTTGCGGTCATTCTTGACGGCAGCTTTTCCTTTGCCTTTATCAGAATCAGGCGGTTCTCCGTCTTTGAGCATGTTAACATCGAGAACTTTCTTTTCGGAGGTTGCGTCTTCTTCACGCAAAAACCTATCCGATTCAAGGTAGAATTCGCTGAGATTCCTTGGTGGGTCCCGGTACAAGGATTTTTTGAACTCCGAGTTGTCTAGAACGCCGGATACTGCCGCCATCAATACCATAGATGGCTCAGGCCGATCAACTGATGCTGCTGCAATGTTGAATCTTTCCAGAAATGATCGCAGAGTTTCTTTGGGTCTCTGCTTGATTGTAGTGAGTGACATGACATTTTTGGGTCGAGCGATGTGGACCCGAAACTGTTCAATGAAGCGAGCGACCAACATGTTCCAGCTGTTGATCGATTCAGATTCCAGCTGCCGAAACCACATAGCTGCAATATCAGTCAAAAAGAGGGGAAAGCATTTAGCCATGACGTTTTCCGACGCTGACTGAACTTCCATATGCCGTTTGTAGCGCATGAGATGCACGGTAGGATCCGTTCTGCCGTTGTATGGCTCCAGTTGTGGAAGTTTGAAATCCGGGGGATTACGGGAATTTCTAATTTCTTGTGCGAATGGATTGTGATTGACATCATCCATGTCATTCTGATAAGTGCGGCCTCTCGAGAGGCGTTCAATGAGGCTGGCGAGCCGATCGCCTTCAAAGAGCTGTTGCAAGTTGACAAGTTCAGAGCTGGTGCCCCCAGCGTTGAGTTCAGAAGAATTCAGAGAAGTATAGGGAGCTTGGAGGGCTATCCGGTTCGGTTCGGAGGTGCCCCCTTGCTGCGGCTCGGAGAAGCGAGGGGGGTTATGGAGAGGTGCACGGTTCGGATCGGAGGTGCAGATCCGATCGGGTTCTCCTGTTCTGAACTGGGGAGCTTGATGCTGAAGCTGTGTGGTATTTCCGACCCGAACCGGTGCGGATGTAGGTCGTGCTGGAGCGAAGTCTTGATTTCCAGAGGGGAGGCTGCTGCCCCCAAGCTCATGCAGGGTGGTGGTTCGGATCGGATCCGAACCGATCCGGTGAGGATTGATGCCAATTTCCATCTGCGTTTGATTCAAGTTGTGGCCCTCGGTTCGGATCGGATCCGAACCGATCCGGTTTGCAGCTGCTGCTGGGGCTATTTCCGTGCTATTTCCAGCGAGTTGTGCATTGCCGCTCGGCCTGCCTTCTATCCGAGCGAAGAATTGGTCGATCATCTCCTGTTGTTTGCGGAGGAGATCATCTTGTCTTGCCATTTGAGTTCTCAATTCGGCGAGAACGCCATCCATTTCATCTCTGGTTAAGTATGCTGATAGATTTTCATGAGACGAAGCCTCCTGGCTCACCTCATTCCTTGTGCCTTCAGTGCCAACATCCTCAGCACGAGAGAAGGTTCCGTCTTTCTTTCGCTTGACCATTGATCCAATAGCCAAATAATCCGCTTCCGTTCAAGCTAGTAGAAGAAGTTGTATCGTGTGCCCCCCTACCTGGTGCGCCAAAATGTTAGACCGAAATTTGGGCCTAACACCCAAACTCTATGTGAAATCCTCACAATCACAGAACAAATGCAGAGAAAGCAGTAAAAACAGGGAACACACGAGATTTTTATAGTGGTTCGGCTCAATCCAAGCCTACGTCCACTTTATAGTTTCTCATATCCTGAGGAATTACAATTACAATGGTGTCTCACAATCCGTGAGATTCGATTATACACAATAACCTTGTGTTGTAATGAAGAAGAGGAGATTAGAAAGTGAATTTATACACGATAGCCTCGTGTTAGAATGATTTTGAAAGCACAAAGTCTTTGCACTATTGTAATGGAGGAAGCTCCAATGGAGAAGAGCCCAAAAGTCCCCTGAAATGACCATCTCATGGTGTATTTATAGGCGTAGAGGAGCTGCTGGGAGCCCTGAATCGGTTCGGATCGGGTGTGACGTGGCAAGCGGGGAGGACATCTCGGAGAGAGTGGAGAACGTGGTCTTCAGATCGTGCTAGGACAGGTGGCAACCGATCCGGATAAGTAGGAGACGGTTATGGCTAGAGAACAGGTCAAAGCTGGAGTGTAGCAGCAGGTCGAGGCGGTTCGGTTCGGATCCTCTTCCTTCCGAACCGATCCGGAGCTTCTAACCGAAGTCAAGACGAGGCGATGAATCTCTGGAGCAAGGCGGGGGGATCGGGTCGGACCTCCGACCCGGACCGAGTTTGTGTCTTCAATCCGAAGGCTCTGTGTACTCCTATGCATCGAAGGTGGGGCGGATCGGGTGTTCCCCCTCCGATCCGATCCGGGTTGGTGAGAATGTGAACTGTGTCAAGCTGGTTTACTGAAGGTGGTTGGATCGGGTCCTCCTGCCATCCGATCCGAACCGGTCAAGAGTGATGCCAATTTTTCCAATTCCAAGTTTCCGGTTCTGCATGCGTTCACGGAAACGGGCATAACTTTCAAACCGTAAGTCCGTTTTAGCCAAACGAAAGCTCAAACTGAAGATAATTCAGAGATCTACAAGAGTTACAGAGCTTGGCTCCGTAATCGCTGTTTTCGGGCCCAAAAAAGGTCATCTGGTAGGAGTTTCGGGCCATTCTTTGTTTGTGATGCGATTTCAACCAAATCACTTCATGTCTTCTGACGATATTCACAACACTTGAGCGTATTGTTTAGAAGAGATTCCATGTATGACTGCTTTGACTAAAAAGCGGGTCAACATTTTGCCCCCCAGAACATATTTTGCTGAATGAAGGAAGATGTGTTCTGGATAATCCAAGAAATCCAAGGCCACGCCGGGCCTTCCAGCTGCAAGTATAATCCATACCTGCAAAGGAGAGAAAGCAAACGGGTGTGTTAAATCCTAACAAAACCGATTACACTTTCGAGCATAAACCATGCTTGGCGTATGTTTGTGCATAAACCATACTCAAGAGACGTTCGAATCATCCTGCCAAAACCTGACAACGGACCTAACCCTCCAGGCATAAGCCATACCAGGAAGTTCAAACTGAGCATAAGCCATACTCGAGTTTTATTGAGTTCCTTTGCCAAATCCTGACAAGACAATAAGCCGTTCCAGAGTATAATCCATACTTAGAAGTTTAGTGGAGTACAATCCATACTCATACCGATGTGGAGCTACACTTGCCAAAACCTGACAAGATAGTCCGTCCCTAAGCACAATCCGCACCTAGGGTTTCGTGATAAGTATAAGCCATACTTCAATTGAGATTGAGAATCCTGCCACAACCTGACAAGACAGTTAAATTTGCCAAACATAATCCATGCTCGGAAAGTCCTTCCTTATTCAATTCAAAGTACAAAACCAAAGCAAATCCTGATTGGTTTGACATCGAGTCTAGAGCACGCTTTGGAGTTAAATCCTAACCCCGAACGTGTGTACACCGATTTAGCCAATCGGAAAACCTAAAGAAAGCAAAGAAACATATCTTAAAGCCTAAGAGATGCAGAAAATGAAAGCTGATCTCATCCAGATCAGTTGATGACGAGCCTACGAGAGCTTGATTCTGGGTCATTCCCTCTACGGGGAGCAGGAGGTGGCAGCGCGGGTGCAGGTGCTGTTGGTTGCTTCACATACTCGGGTAGCTCTCCACGTCTAACCCGTTCCTCAATTAGATCACGAAGATGTCTGCAGTCATTCGTGTCATGCCCATCCATATCGTGAAATATGCAGTATTTCCCAGAATCGCGTTCTCTTTGCGATGGTTCCCTCCTGGGAGGTTTTGGGTAGGAGATGGCACCGTTTGTGTCCATGTAGATGTCAGTCAGTGACGAATTGAGTTATGTGTACTTTTCATATCTCGGCCCTCTCCGGGGCTGAGCGTTGCGGTCATTCTTGACGGCAGCTTTTCCTTTGCCTTTATCAGAATCAGGCGGTTCTCCGTCTTTGAGCATGTTAACATCGAGAACTTTCTTTTCGGAGGTTGCGTCTTCTTCACGCAAAAACCTATCCGATTCAAGGTAGAATTCGCTGAGATTCCTTGGTGGGTCCCGGTACAAGGATTTTTTGAACTCCGAGTTGTCTAGAACGCCGGATACTGCCGCCATCAATACCATAGATGGCTCAGGCCGATCAACTGATGCTGCTGCAATGTTGAATCTTTCCAGAAATGATCGCAGAGTTTCTTTGGGTCTCTGCTTGATTGTAGTGAGTGACATGACATTTTTGGGTCGAGCGATGTGGACCCGAAACTGTTCAATGAAGCGAGCGACCAACATGTTCCAGCTGTTGATCGATTCAGATTCTAGCTGCCGAAACCACATAGCTGCAATATCAGTCAAAAAGAGGGGAAAGCATTTAGCCATGACGTTTTCCGACGCTGACTGAACTTCCATATGCCGTTTGTAGCGCATGAGATGCACGGTAGGATCCGTTCTGCCGTTGTATGGCTCCAGTTGTGGAAGTTTGAAATCCGGGGGATTACGGGAATTTCTAATTTCTTGTGCGAATGGATTGTGATTGACATCATCCATGTCATTCTGATAAGTGCGGCCTCTCGAGAGGCGTTCAATGAGGCTGGCGAGCCGATCGCCTTCAAAGAGCTGTTGCAAGTTGACAAGTTCAGAGCTGGTGCCCCCAGCGTTGAGTTCAGAAGAATTCAGAGAAGTATAGGGAGCTTGGAGGGCTATCCGGTTCGGTTCGGAGGTGCCCCCTTGCTGCGGCTCGGAGAAGCGAGGGGGGTTATGGAGAGGTGCACGGTTCGGATCGGAGGTGCAGATCCGATCGGGTTCTCCTGTTCTGAACTGGGGAGCTTGATGCTGAAGCTGTGTGGTATTTCCGACCCGAACCGGTGCGGATGTAGGTCGTGCTGGAGCGAAGTCTTGATTTCCAGAGGGGAGGCTGCTGCCCCCAAGCTCATGCAGGGTGGTGGTTCGGATCGGATCCGAACCGATCCGGTGAGGATTGATGCCAATTTCCATCTGCGTTTGATTCAAGTTGTGGCCCTCGGTTCGGATCGGATCCGAACCGATCCGGTTTGCAGCTGCTGCTGGGGCTATTTCCGTGCTATTTCCAGCGAGTTGTGCATTGCCGCTCGGCCTGCCTTCTATCCGAGCGAAGAATTGGTCGATCATCTCCTGTTGTTTGCGGAGGAGATCATCTTGTCTTGCCATTTGAGTTCTCAATTCGGCGAGAACGCCATCCATTTCATCTCTGGTTAAGTATGCTGATAGATTTTCATGAGACGAAGCCTCCTGGCTCACCTCATTCCTTGTGCCTTCAGTGCCAACATCCTCAGCACGAGAGAAGGTTCCGTCTTTCTTTCGCTTGACCATTGATCCAATAGCCAAATAATCCGCTTCCGTTCAAGCTAGTAGAAGAAGTTGTATCGTGTGCCCCCCTACCTGGTGCGCCAAAATGTTAGACCGAAATTTGGGCCTAACACCCAAACTCTATGTGAAATCCTCACAATCACAGAACAAATGCAGAGAAAGCAGTAAAAACAGGGAACACACGAGATTTTTATAGTGGTTCGGCTCAATCCAAGCCTACGTCCACTTTATAGTTTCTCATATCCTGAGGAATTACAATTACAATGGTGTCTCACAATCCGTGAGATTCGATTATACACAATAACCTTGTGTTGTAATGAAGAAGAGGAGATTAGAAAGTGAATTTATACACGATAGCCTCGTGTTAGAATGATTTTGAAAGCACAAAGTCTTTGCACTGTTGTAATGGAGGAAGCTCCAATGGAGAAGAGCCCAAAAGTCCCCTGAAATGACCATCTCATGGTGTATTTATAGGCGTAGAGGAGCTGCTGGGAGCCCTGAATCGGTTCGGATCGGGTGTGACGTGGCAAGCGGGGAGGACATCTCGGAGAGAGTGGAGAACGTGGTCTTCAGATCGTGCTAGGACAGGTGGCAACCGATCCGGATAAGTAGGAGACGGTTATGGCTAGAGAACAGGTCAAAGCTGGAGTGTAGCAGCAGGTCGAGGCGGTTCGGTTCGGATCCTCTTCCTTCCGAACCGATCCGGAGCTTCTAACCGAAGTCAAGACGAGGCGATGAATCTCTGGAGCAAGGCGGGGGGATCGGGTCGGACCTCCGACCCGGACCGAGTTTGTGTCTTCAATCCGAAGGCTCTGTGTACTCCTATGCATCGAAGGTGGGGCGGATCGGGTGTTCCCCCTCCGATCCGATCCGGGTTGGTGAGAATGTGAACTGTGTCAAGCTGGTTTACTGAAGGTGGTTGGATCGGGTCCTCCTGCCATCCGATCCGAACCGGTCAAGAGTGATGCCAATTTTTCCAATTCCAAGTTTCCGGTTCTGCATGCGTTCACGGAAACGGGCATAACTTTCAAACCGTAGGTCCGTTTTAGCCAAACGAAAGCTCAAACTGAAGATAATTCAGAGATCTACAAGAGTTACTGAGCTTGGCTCCGTAATCGCTGTTTTCGGGCCCAAAAAAGGTCATCTGGTAGGAGTTTCGGGCCATTCTTTGTTTGTGATGCGATTTCAACCAAATCACTTCATGTCTTCTGACGATATTCACAACACTTGAGCGTATTGTTTAGAAGAGATTCCATGTATGACTGCTTTGACTAAAAAGCGGGTCAACATTTTGCCCCCCAGAACATATTTTGCTGAATGAAGGAAGATGTGTTCTGGATAATCCAAGAAATCCAAGGCCACGCCGGGCCTTCCAACTGCAAGTATAATCCATACCTGCAAAGGAGAGAAAGCAAACGGGTGTGTTAAATCCTAACAAAACCGATTACACTTTCGAGCATAAACCATGCTTGGCGTATGTTTGTGCATAAACCATACTCAAGAGACGTTCGAATCATCCTGCCAAAACCTGACAACGGACCTAACCCTCCAGGCATAAGCCATACCAGGAAGTTCAAACTGAGCATAAGCCATACTCGAGTTTTATTGAGTTCCTTTGCCAAATCCTGACAAGACAATAAGCCGTTCCAGAGTATAATCCATACTTAGAAGTTTAGTGGAGTACAATCCATACTCATACCGATGTGGAGCTACACTTGCCAAAACCTGACAAGATAGTCCGTCCCTAAGCACAATCCGCACCTAGGGTTTCGTGATAAGTATAAGCCATACTTCAATTGAGATTGAGAATCCTGCCACAACCTGACAAGACAGTTAAATTTGCCAAACATAATCCATGCTCGGAAAGTCCTTCCTTATTCAATTCAAAGTACAAAACCAAAGCAAATCCTGATTGGTTTGACATCGAGTCTAGAGCACGCTTTGGAGTTAAATCCTAACCCCGAACGTGTGTACACCGATTTAGCCAATCGGAAAACCTAAAGAAAGCAAAGAAACATATCTTAAAGCCTAAGAGATGCAGAAAATGAAAGCTGATCTCATCCAGATCAGTTGATGACGAGCCTACGAGAGCTTGATTCTGGGTCATTCCCTCCACGGGGAGCAGGAGGTGGCAGCGCGGGTGCAGGTGCTGTTGGTTGCTTCACATACTCGGGTAGCTCTCCACGTCTAACCCGTTCCTCAATTAGATCACGAAGATGTCTGCAGTCATTCGTGTCATGCCCATCCATATCGTGAAATATGCAGTATTTCCCAGAATCGCGTTCTCTTTGCGATGGTTCCCTCCTGGGAGGTTTTGGGTAGGAGATGGCACCGTTTGTGTCCATGTAGATGTCAGTCAGTGACGAATTGAGTTATGTGTACTTTTCATATCTCGGCCCTCTCCGGGGCTGAGCGTTGCGGTCATTCTTGACGGCAGCTTTTCCTTTGCCTTTATCAGAATCAGGCGGTTCTCCGTCTTTGAGCATGTTAACATCGAGAACTTTCTTTTCGGAGGTTGCGTCTTCTTCACGCAAAAACCTATCCGATTCAAGGTAGAATTCGCTGAGATTCCTTGGTGGGTCCCGGTACAAGGATTTTTTGAACTCCGAGTTGTCTAGAACGCCGGATACTGCCGCCATCAATACCATAGATGGCTCAGGCCGATCAACTGATGCTGCTGCAATGTTGAATCTTTCCAGAAATGATCGCAGAGTTTCTTTGGGTCTCTGCTTGATTGTAGTGAGTGACATGACATTTTTGGGTCGAGCGATGTGGACCCGAAACTGTTCAATGAAGCGAGCGACCAACATGTTCCAGCTGTTGATCGATTCAGATTCTAGCTGCCGAAACCACATAGCTGCAATATCAGTCAAAAAGAGGGGAAAGCATTTAGCCATGACGTTTTCCGACGCTGACTGAACTTCCATATGCCGTTTGTAGCGCATGAGATGCACGGTAGGATCCGTTCTGCCGTTGTATGGCTCCAGTTGTGGAAGTTTGAAATCCGGGGGATTACGGGAATTTCTAATTTCTTGTGCGAATGGATTGTGATTGACATCATCCATGTCATTCTGATAAGTGCGGCCTCTCGAGAGGCGTTCAATGAGGCTGGCGAGCCGATCGCCTTCAAAGAGCTGTTGCAAGTTGACAAGTTCAGAGCTGGTGCCCCCAGCGTTGAGTTCAGAAGAATTCAGAGAAGTATAGGGAGCTTGGAGGGCTATCCGGTTCGGTTCGGAGGTGCCCCCTTGCTGCGGCTCGGAGAAGCGAGGGGGGTTATGGAGAGGTGCACGGTTCGGATCGGAGGTGCAGATCCGATCGGGTTCTCCTGTTCTGAACTGGGGAGCTTGATGCTGAAGCTGTGTGGTATTTCCGACCCGAACCGGTGCGGATGTAGGTCGTGCTGGAGCGAAGTCTTGATTTCCAGAGGGGAGGCTGCTGCCCCCAAGCTCATGCAGGGTGGTGGTTCGGATCGGATCCGAACCGATCCGGTGAGGATTGATGCCAATTTCCATCTGCGTTTGATTCAAGTTGTGGCCCTCGGTTCGGATCGGATCCGAACCGATCCGGTTTGCAGCTGCTGCTGGGGCTATTTCCGTGCTATTTCCAGCGAGTTGTGCATTGCCGCTCGGCCTGCCTTCTATCCGAGCGAAGAATTGGTCGATCATCTCCTGTTGTTTGCGGAGGAGATCATCTTGTCTTGCCATTTGAGTTCTCAATTCGGCGAGAACGCCATCCATTTCATCTCTGGTTAAGTATGCTGATAGATTTTCATGAGACGAAGCCTCCTGGCTCACCTCATTCCTTGTGCCTTCAGTGCCAACATCCTCAGCACGAGAGAAGGTTCCGTCTTTCTTTCGCTTGACCATTGATCCAATAGCCAAATAATCCGCTTCCGTTCAAGCTAGTAGAAGAAGTTGTATCGTGTGCCCCCCTACCTGGTGCGCCAAAATGTTAGACCGAAATTTGGGCCTAACACCCAAACTCTATGTGAAATCCTCACAATCACAGAACAAATGCAGAGAAAGCAGTAAAAACAGGGAACACACGAGATTTTTATAGTGGTTCGGCTCAATCCAAGCCTACGTCCACTTTATAGTTTCTCATATCCTGAGGAATTACAATTACAATGGTGTCTCACAATCCGTGAGATTCGATTATACACAATAACCTTGTGTTGTAATGAAGAAGAGGAGATTAGAAAGTGAATTTATACACGATAGCCTCGTGTTAGAATGATTTTGAAAGCACAAAGTCTTTGCACTGTTGTAATGGAGGAAGCTCCAATGGAGAAGAGCCCAAAAGTCCCCTGAAATGACCATCTCATGGTGTATTTATAGGCGTAGAGGAGCTGCTGGGAGCCCTGAATCGGTTCGGATCGGGTGTGACGTGGCAAGCGGGGAGGACATCTCGGAGAGAGTGGAGAACGTGGTCTTCAGATCGTGCTAGGACAGGTGGCAACCGATCCGGATAAGTAGGAGACGGTTATGGCTAGAGAACAGGTCAAAGCTGGAGTGTAGCAGCAGGTCGAGGCGGTTCGGTTCGGATCCTCTTCCTTCCGAACCGATCCGGAGCTTCTAACCGAAGTCAAGACGAGGCGATGAATCTCTGGAGCAAGGCGGGGGGATCGGGTCGGACCTCCGACCCGGACCGAGTTTGTGTCTTCAATCCGAAGGCTCTGTGTACTCCTATGCATCGAAGGTGGGGCGGATCGGGTGTTCCCCCTCCGATCCGATCCGGGTTGGTGAGAATGTGAACTGTGTCAAGCTGGTTTACTGAAGGTGGTTGGATCGGGTCCTCCT
The DNA here is from genome assembly GCA_030737875.1 of Allium sativum. Taxonomy (NCBI): domain Eukaryota; kingdom Viridiplantae; phylum Streptophyta; class Magnoliopsida; order Asparagales; family Amaryllidaceae; genus Allium; species Allium sativum. The sequence goes on from JASFAX010003111.1 coordinate 25,362, forward strand.
GCCATCCGATCCGAACCGGTCAAGAGTGATGCCAATTTTTCCAATTCCAAGTTTCCGGTTCTGCATGCGTTCACGGAAACGGGCATAACTTTCAAACCGTAAGTCCGTTTTAGCCAAACGAAAGCTCAAACTGAAGATAATTCAGAGATCTACAAGAGTTACAGAGCTTGGCTCCGTAATCGCTGTTTTCGGGCCCAAAAAAGGTCATCTGGTAGGAGTTTCGGGCCATTCTTTGTTTGTGATGCGATTTCAACCAAATCACTTCATGTCTTCTGACGATATTCACAACACTTGAGCGTATTGTTTAGAAGAGATTCCATGTATGACTGCTTTGACTAAAAAGCGGGTCAACATTTTGCCCCCCAGAACATATTTTGCTGAATGAAGGAAGATGTGTTCTGGATAATCCAAGAAATCCAAGGCCACGCCGGGCCTTCCAGCTGCAAGTATAATCCATACCTGCAAAGGAGAGAAAGCAAACGGGTGTGTTAAATCCTAACAAAACCGATTACACTTTCGAGCATAAACCATGCTTGGCGTATGTTTGTGCATAAACCATACTCAAGAGACGTTCGAATCATCCTGCCAAAACCTGACAACGGACCTAACCCTCCAGGCATAAGCCATACCAGGAAGTTCAAACTGAGCATAAGCCATACTCGAGTTTTATTGAGTTCCTTTGCCAAATCCTGACAAGACAATAAGCCGTTCCAGAGTATAATCCATACTTAGAAGTTTAGTGGAGTACAATCCATACTCATACCGATGTGGAGCTACACTTGCCAAAACCTGACAAGATAGTCCGTCCCTAAGCACAATCCGCACCTAGGGTTTCGTGATAAGTATAAGCCATACTTCAATTGAGATTGAGAATCCTGCCACAACCTGACAAGACAGTTAAATTTGCCAAACATAATCCATGCTCGGAAAGTCCTTCCTTATTCAATTCAAAGTACAAAACCAAAGCAAATCCTGATTGGTTTGACATCGAGTCTAGAGCACGCTTTGGAGTTAAATCCTAACCCCGAACGTGTGTACACCGATTTAGCCAATCGGAAAACCTAAAGAAAGCAAAGAAACATATCTTAAAGCCTAAGAGATGCAGAAAATGAAAGCTGATCTCATCCAGATCAGTTGATGACGAGCCTACGAGAGCTTGATTCTGGGTCATTCCCTCTACGGGGAGCAGGAGGTGGCAGCGCGGGTGCAGGTGCTGTTGGTTGCTTCACATACTCGGGTAGCTCTCCACGTCTAACCCGTTCCTCAATTAGATCACGAAGATGTCTGCAGTCATTCGTGTCATGCCCATCCATATCGTGAAATATGCAGTATTTCCCAGAATCGCGTTCTCTTTGCGATGGTTCCCTCCTGGGAGGTTTTGGGTAGGAGATGGCACCGTTTGTGTCCATGTAGATGTCAGTCAGTGACGAATTGAGTTATGTGTACTTTTCATATCTCGGCCCTCTCCGGGGCTGAGCGTTGCGGTCATTCTTGACGGCAGCTTTTCCTTTGCCTTTATCAGAATCAGGCGGTTCTCCGTCTTTGAGCATGTTAACATCGAGAACTTTCTTTTCGGAGGTTGCGTCTTCTTCACGCAAAAACCTATCCGATTCAAGGTAGAATTCGCTGAGATTCCTTGGTGGGTCCCGGTACAAGGATTTTTTGAACTCCGAGTTGTCTAGAACGCCGGATACTGCCGCCATCAATACCATAGATGGCTCAGGCCGATCAACTGATGCTGCTGCAATGTTGAATCTTTCCAGAAATGATCGCAGAGTTTCTTTGGGTCTCTGCTTGATTGTAGTGAGTGACATGACATTTTTGGGTCGAGCGATGTGGACCCGAAACTGTTCAATGAAGCGAGCGACCAACATGTTCCAGCTGTTGATCGATTCAGATTCCAGCTGCCGAAACCACATAGCTGCAATATCAGTCAAAAAGAGGGGAAAGCATTTAGCCATGACGTTTTCCGACGCTGACTGAACTTCCATATGCCGTTTGTAGCGCATGAGATGCACGGTAGGATCCGTTCTGCCGTTGTATGGCTCCAGTTGTGGAAGTTTGAAATCCGGGGGATTACGGGAATTTCTAATTTCTTGTGCGAATGGATTGTGATTGACATCATCCATGTCATTCTGATAAGTGCGGCCTCTCGAGAGGCGTTCAATGAGGCTGGCGAGCCGATCGCCTTCAAAGAGCTGTTGCAAGTTGACAAGTTCAGAGCTGGTGCCCCCAGCGTTGAGTTCAGAAGAATTCAGAGAAGTATAGGGAGCTTGGAGGGCTATCCGGTTCGGTTCGGAGGTGCCCCCTTGCTGCGGCTCGGAGAAGCGAGGGGGGTTATGGAGAGGTGCACGGTTCGGATCGGAGGTGCAGATCCGATCGGGTTCTCCTGTTCTGAACTGGGGAGCTTGATGCTGAAGCTGTGTGGTATTTCCGACCCGAACCGGTGCGGATGTAGGTCGTGCTGGAGCGAAGTCTTGATTTCCAGAGGGGAGGCTGCTGCCCCCAAGCTCATGCAGGGTGGTGGTTCGGATCGGATCCGAACCGATCCGGTGAGGATTGATGCCAATTTCCATCTGCGTTTGATTCAAGTTGTGGCCCTCGGTTCGGATCGGATCCGAACCGATCCGGTTTGCAGCTGCTGCTGGGGCTATTTCCGTGCTATTTCCAGCGAGTTGTGCATTGCCGCTCGGCCTGCCTTCTATCCGAGCGAAGAATTGGTCGATCATCTCCTGTTGTTTGCGGAGGAGATCATCTTGTCTTGCCATTTGAGTTCTCAATTCGGCGAGAACGCCATCCATTTCATCTCTGGTTAAGTATGCTGATAGATTTTCATGAGACGAAGCCTCCTGGCTCACCTCATTCCTTGTGCCTTCAGTGCCAACATCCTCAGCACGAGAGAAGGTTCCGTCTTTCTTTCGCTTGACCATTGATCCAATAGCCAAATAATCCGCTTCCGTTCAAGCTAGTAGAAGAAGTTGTATCGTGTGCCCCCCTACCTGGTGCGCCAAAATGTTAGACCGAAATTTGGGCCTAACACCCAAACTCTATGTGAAATCCTCACAATCACAGAACAAATGCAGAGAAAGCAGTAAAAACAGGGAACACACGAGATTTTTATAGTGGTTCGGCTCAATCCAAGCCTACGTCCACTTTATAGTTTCTCATATCCTGAGGAATTACAATTACAATGGTGTCTCACAATCCGTGAGATTCGATTATACACAATAACCTTGTGTTGTAATGAAGAAGAGGAGATTAGAAAGTGAATTTATACACGATAGCCTCGTGTTAGAATGATTTTGAAAGCACAAAGTCTTTGCACTGTTGTAATGGAGGAAGCTCCAATGGAGAAGAGCCCAAAAGTCCCCTGAAATGACCATCTCATGGTGTATTTATAGGCGTAGAGGAGCTGCTGGGAGCCCTGAATCGGTTCGGATCGGGTGTGACGTGGCAAGCGGGGAGGACATCTCGGAGAGAGTGGAGAACGTGGTCTTCAGATCGTGCTAGGACAGGTGGCAACCGATCCGGATAAGTAGGAGACGGTTATGGCTAGAGAACAGGTCAAAGCTGGAGTGTAGCAGCAGGTCGAGGCGGTTCGGTTCGGATCCTCTTCCTTCCGAACCGATCCGGAGCTTCTAACCGAAGTCAAGACGAGGCGATGAATCTCTGGAGCAAGGCGGGGGGATCGGGTCGGACCTCCGACCCGGACCGAGTTTGTGTCTTCAATCCGAAGGCTCTGTGTACTCCTATGCATCGAAGGTGGGGCGGATCGGGTGTTCCCCCTCCGATCCGATCCGGGTTGGTGAGAATGTGAACTGTGTCAAGCTGGTTTACTGAAGGTGGTTGGATCGGGTCCTCCTGCCATCCGATCCGAACCGGTCAAGAGTGATGCCAATTTTTCCAATTCCAAGTTTCCGGTTCTGCATGCGTTCACGGAAACGGGCATAACTTTCAAACCGTAAGTCCGTTTTAGCCAAACGAAAGCTCAAACTGAAGCTAATTCAGAGATCTACAAGGGTTACAGAGCTTAGCTCCGTAATCGCTGTTTTCGGGCCCAAAAAAGGTCATCTGGTAGGAGTTTCGGGCCATTCTTTGTTTGTGATGCGATTTCAACCAAATCACTTCATGTCTTCTGACGATATTCACAACACTTGAGCGTATTGTTTAGAAGAGATTCCATGTATGACTGCTTTGACTAAAAAGCGGGTCAACACTTTCTTTTCCTCTTTCTACAATCTTTGGCTATGTGCCCTTCCGTACCACAAAAATTGCATTTCCTTTTTTCTCGTTTCTTATTATTACTCTTACGATCCTTTCTTGTTTGACTATTATTCGTCTTCCTACTCTGGGACTCTTCCGCTTGCTGGTTCACGTGGAGGAGGAGGAGGAGTGAAAGCGTCAGCAGCTGGGGAGTAAGGTCTGCAGACATGCTGAAACAGAATGGATAGATTCAAAACGAAGGGTAGAAGATAGTACCAATGGCTTTGGGGGGGACTTTTCCTTTTTAAAATAAAATAATATTTTTCTTTTTCTTTTTAAAATGCTTCTTTAAATTTCCTTTTTGAAAATAAATTTTCAAAACTTTTTATCTTATCTGGTAAACCTATGCTCTGATACCAAGTGAAACACCCCACCTCCGTTAGGGTCACTCTCAAAGGGAATGCCCTAATTTTGGTGGAGGTTTATAAGTATAAGTCGCAGATATACAAGACAGATATAAGAACACATATTTGTAAACAGCAGAAAAACAGCAACTTTTATTTCATAAAAGCAAATACGTGTTACAACAACATTACCATGATTGTCTTACATCCTTTCCAAAAACATAACATAACACTTTCATAATCTGTCTTGATTACATTATTTAAAGAAGCATAAAAAAAACATAAATAAACTGCAAAAGCCCCATAGTGGTTGTCCAAAGCCATAGTTCAAAACGAAAAGGTCCAAGCAATACATTTTTCCTCTTCAAGCTGGATATGAAGGCTGGTCAAGCTGCGGTATTCCCTCCCTGTGTACCTGGGGGGGGAGGGGGAAACGGAAGAAAAGAAGACGAAAGAAAAGTAGAGTCAGACATAAAGCCTGAGTAAGTCTAGGACTATTCAGTCTATGAATAAAGAACTGGGTATGATAAGTATAAACTCGAAATGGGAAAGTACTATAAACTTAGTTAAGTTGTCTAGGGACGAATATACTATCGTACCCCATATCAATCTCTGAACCCATATAAACTAGTTCCCAACTGGCACCCCATAATCAGGGTGAAGTGATCCATTCTATGATGATCGGCTCCTACTCGCATAGTTACATGTGTCTTACGGCCCCCGATGTTGTAGTTACCTATGCTGGTCCCACCATGGGGTGTATCAAGTCCCATGGCGGCGGCCCGACACAACCCTAGAATGCACAGGTATTCTACTGGTGCCCAGTGCCTTATTTTTCTGTGCCGGAGTGAGTGCACGCCCACACCCCGTTTGAACCTACACTGCTGCACCACCGCCGTCGATTTGACCTCTTACAATCAGCCCAGTAATCGTGCCCCACCCTGCCTAGTTCCAGGGTATCATGATACCTTGTAGGGTTACTGCGAAAAGGGTCCTCCGCTACTAGGTTTACTATTTCTAGCCAACATGCTAAGTTGGTTAAGTGTTTTATAACCTAACCCCCAATCAGCCTGTTTAGTTTAGCATGTTCCATTTTGATTAAGTCTTTAGTCCACTTAATCCTAACAATCCTGACTCTGCTTTAATTGTCTTATTAAAGCCTTGACCTCTCACATTAGACAGGTATTGTTGTGGCTGCCTGTTGCCGGTTGGTTCCGGGCAGTCTTACGCCACAACTCAGTCTAACCTCGGGTCCTTATTGGGCTCCATGTTTAACCACCCACATTGGATAGGTATTGTTGTGACTACTGGACAGCCGGGCGGTTCCGGGCAGGTTTACATCACAACTCAATCCAACCTCGGGTTAAACATATCGTATTTTCTACATTTACATATTTTGTCTTTCTTCTTTACTTTCTTATATGTAAATATTTGCGGCCCATTATTAAAAATCAATGGTGTAAAGGTTACACCAATCATGGGCCCAACCCATTCTTGAATTTGGGCCCCTTTACTTTATCTTTTCATTTATTAATTAATTTAGCCCAATGTAACAACCCGTATTTTCAATAACGGGTAATAATGTAAATCGAGGCAGAAATTAATTTAAAAATCTGAATCAAGGGAAACGGGCTATGCCATTGCGTTCGTCTCGGAAAAATACGCGAAATAGAGTCCGAGTTTTCGAAAATCGGAGTCCGTATGACCCAGTTAAGGCCCATTGAAGTTTTCAGAAATTTCCATAATCAAAAACAGATTTAAAATTTAAATTAAAAAGAAGGATTGGGCACAGCTGGCGTCAGCGGGAAAAATTCCCGCCAAGACCCCCAAGTCGACAGGCATGTCGACAGGGGTCTAGGGGAGTCGACTGCCCTGTCGACAGCCCTGTCGACAGGGGATAGCCAGGCAGTATTGCCTGGTGCACCATTTCTGATTTGGGCTTGGTCTTGTGGCCTGGTTCTAGAGCATTCCGAAATCTGACGGGCCAAAATTCACCTAGGGTTAATCCTAGGGCTAAAAACACTCTAATCTTCTATAAATAAGCCCCTAATCCTACCCTAAAACCCCATTAATCATTCTTGCAACCAATCTATGTCAAATTGAATTCTCAAATGGCCTCCACCTAAAAACCCTAGCCTCCAATCTCTTCATGAATCATTCCTATGAAGACTATTATGTTCATACAAGCATTTCTAAGTTGTATGAATGATCATTAGCTTGCATACATCATCAAGTTGCAAGTTTTATTTGTTAAGCTAGAGTTTTGGGATTTTTGTTTCTTATTGGAGCTTTGTTTTGGGTTTTATGCTTGCATAAAGGGCTTCTCAATCTTTATAAGTAGATTTGTGTCTTCATAATATTTGTAAGCCCTCTTACCTTCATTTTAGAAACTCTAAAGTTAATATGTGATGAAAGTTGGGATTTTTGCCAGTTTAACAAGTTATGCATGTTTATGCAAGTTCACTATGCTATGTTTTGCCAGTTTAACAAGTTATGCATGCTTATGCAAGTTCACTATGCTATGTTTTGCAAGTTTAACAAGTTATGCATGCTTATGCAAGTTCACTATGCTATGTTTTGCAAGTTTAACAAGTTATGCATGCTTATGCAAGTTCACTATGCTATGTTTTGCAAGTTTAACAAGTTATGCATGCTTATGCAAGTTCACTATGCTATGTTTTGCAAGTTTAACAAGTTATGCATGCTTATGCAAGTTCACTGTAACAACCCGTATTTTCAATAACGGGTAATAATGTAAATCAAGGCAGAATTTAATTTAAAAATCTGAATCAAGGGAAACGGGCTATGCCATTGCGTTCGTCTCGGAAAAATACGCGAAATAGAGTCCGAGTTTTCGAAAATCGGAGTCCTTATGACCCAGTTAAGGCCCATTGAAGTTTTCAGAAATTTCTATGCTAAAAACAGATTTAAATTTCAAATTAAAAACCAGGATTAGGGCTAATCGGGGTTAGGCGGGAAAATTCCCGCCAGGGCCCCCATGTCGACAGGCATGTCGACAGGGGTCCTATGGTGTCGACTGCCCTGTCGACAGCCCTGTCGACAGGGGGTGACCAGGCAGACTCACCTGGTGCACCATTTTGATTTGGGCTTGGTCTTGTGGCTTGGTTCTAGAGAATTCCGAGATCTGACGGGCCAAAACTAACCTAGGGTTAATCCTAGGGCTTAAAACACTCTAATTCTCTATAAATATACCCCTAATCCTACCCTAAAGCCTCATTAATCAATCTAGCAACTAAACTATGTCAAATTGAATCCTCAAATGGCCTCCACCTAAAAACCCTAGCCTCCACTTCCTCAAAGTTTAATCCTATGAAGATATGATGATCATACAACCTTTTCTATGTTGTATGAATGCTTAATAACTTGCATACTTCATTAAGTTGCAAGTTTGATTTGCTAAGTTGGTGTTTTTGGGATTTTGTTTCTTATTTGGAGCTTGGTTTTGAGTTTTCAAAGGGCTTCTTCATCTTATTTTGTAGATTTGTGACTTCATTTTGGTTGTAAGCCCTCTTACCTTCACTTTACAAACTCTGAAGTAAATATGTGGTGAAAGTTGAGTTTTATGTGAGTTTATTTGATTATGCATGCTTATGCGAACTCACTATGCCATGTTTTACATGTTTCATAAGTTATGCATGCTTATGCGAATTTACTATGCCATGTTTTACATGTTTAATGGATTATGCATGTTTATGCAAGTTCACCTTACCATATTATGCAAGTTTCATGGGTTATGCATGTTTATGCAAGTTCACCTTACCATGTTATGCAAGTTTAATGAATTATACATGCTTATGCAAGTTCACCTTACCATGTTATGCGTATTTAATAAGCTATGCATTTTTATGCGAGTTCACTATGACATGATTTGCAAAGTTTAACATGTATGCATGTTTATTATGATATGTGAAGTTCACCATGTATGTTATGCCAAGTTACCTTTTATACCCTTATACGTTATGACGAATATGTAAGCGAGATAATGACGTTGGGAGGGTTTGGGTAAACTTAAAAATACATGAAACTAAAAGGTTGGGAATTTACCTATTAAGTTAGGTCTACCCCTTGGGAATTTACCTATTAAGTTAGGTCTACCCAAGTATTTGTTGAACTTGTAATTGTGTTTTAAAAGTGGACATGACTCTTAGAAAACATAAGTGTGGCCAACTCGAGGTTGGGTTGAGTTTGTAGCGTAATTCTACCCGGAACCGACCGGCTTAACTAGTGGCTACAAACAATAGGACCCAATGTGGGAAGTTGGTCATGTGGTGCCAAAACCCAAGGTTAGACTAAGTTGTGGTGTAAACCTACCCGGACCCGCCCGGCCTAACTAGTAACCACAACAAGGTCTAATGTGAGAGGTTAAGGTGCATTAAATTAATTAATGCCTCATGATTAGGGTTAAGTCATGGCCCACTAATACTTAACCAATAATGGGGATGCGAGGATTAGATGGGGTTAAGTGGTTACACTTAACTAATTTAATCCAGGATTAGTGAGGGGTTAAAACCACACTTAACCCTCTTAGAAACCCTAGCAACGTGGTCTGTTCCAGCAGTAATCCCAGTTTGGTATCACTAACAACCCTACAGCTAGGTTAGGGCGGGGCACGATTACTGGACTGATGTAAGCGACCAAAGCGACGGCTGAGTGGTATAGCGGTGCGGGTCCGGCGGGCTACGGACGTGCACGTAGTCCGATGTTGGACAAACTCGAGGCACGGGTACCAGTAGGTTTAGACTGTGCATTATTGCTTAGGTGTCTGGGGTTGACACCCGAGGGCTTGATACACCCAAAGGTGGACCCAGCGCAGTCTGACTACATCCATGTGGGCCGTATGGACACCAACACTGGACGTGTTAGGTTTATAGGGAGCCGATCGACTAGACCGTTGGGCTGGACCTTATACTAAGGTCACTTCATGTTATTGGGCCAAAGTTTGGGCTAAGGGATCAAGATCTGTTTTGTGGGTTTGCTAGTACACTATGGTGCAAAGTTTAATCTTCTCTATGTGATGATACCTTTATCTATTTCCAGTATGTCCATCTCAGTTTCCATCATGATGTTAACTTTATTAGTTTATAGATTGATCGTAGTAGGGCTTACCAGTCTTTTTGACTGACCCGTTTTCTTTCGCTTCTTTTCTTCCGTTTCCCCCCCCCCACAGGTTCTCAGGGAGGGGCTACATCTGCTTAGTGGATCTTTGGCTTGCTTGTTGGATAGCTCATGTATGGATCTGAGCTAGCTGTGGCTTATCTTTTCATTTCTGGGGATTAGTACTGATGTTTTACCATGTATTTTGTTTCTGCGTATCTAGACTTATGTTGTATTTTGGATCATGACATTTTGATACTATGTACTTGACTATGTTGGTTTTGTGAAATGATGATGATGGGTTTTTTTTTTTTATCTGCTACCGCTGCTTACTTATATTTATTTTGTCTTGCGATATCTCTGTGCATGTTTACCTTCACAATAACGCCCCTCCAAAGCTAGTACATTCTAAGGAGTGATCCTAGTGGAGGTGGGGTGTTACATTTGGTATCAGAGCATATGGTTTACGAGAAGGGATAAAAAGGTTTTTAAAACTTTTGAAAAACTATTTTCAAAACCAAGTATTAAGTATTTTCCAAGGAAAAATCTAGTTAATTTTAAAGGCTATTCCCTAAAAGCCATTAGCACTATCCTTTGATCCCCTCGTTTGAACTCTTTTCTTTTCGTTCCCAGCATGTCTGATAATCTCATCTTACCCGAAGGGGTAACAATACCCGATTGGTTTCGTCAGTACTTGGAAGTCACGGTACCGGTCCCAGATGTCTCTAATGTTGTCTTTCCAGTCAAGGCCACTGTTCCTCCTTCTCCTTCCGTAGCTGATGTTCCTCTTCTCTCTCAGCCTCCACAAGCGGATTTTGCGGAAACTTGCAAGAACTTTAAGATGATGGGTGGCAAGAATTTTAGTGGAACAGAGACTTTTGTAGAGGCAAGGAATTGGTTGAAAGAGTCCGAAGATCTTTTAGCCACCTTTGATATAGGTGACCGCAGGAAGGCTCTATTGGCAGTATGGTTGCTAAAGGAAGAAGCTGCATGTGGGTGGGTAGTCACCACCGCTACTAGGCCAATTGAGACTTGGGATGACTTTAGAGGAAGGTTTGGACTAAGGTTCTTATCACTAAAGCAAGGGGACATGACTATTAGGGAATACATAGATAAGTTTAATCAACTGGCTCGGGTCGATTTAGACTTGGTTAATACAGCTCAGAAGAAGGCCCTACACTTTGCTCTAGGATTAAACGAGCCATTGCATGGTTTGGCAATGTCTCATATACCCTTGGGGCGACTTTCGAGAATTTGGTGAATTTGGCCCTACTTCAAGAAGAGGATAACAATGACAAGAAAGAGGTCAAGCCAAGAGGGAATATGAAATGCAACTTCTGTGGTGAAGTTGGACATATAGCCAGGGAATGTAGGAAGAAGAAGAGAAAGCGGGGCGAATGCTTCATTTGTGGTGAGTTTGGACATCTCAGCAGGGATTGCCCGAGGAAACAAAGGCAAGGTCAGACTCGGTGTACAGGACTATCTGGAGGGCGAGTTCATCCCCTCAACACCGTTCTTCCAGCTTATGATAGAGGTAGTGTTTCTGTTGAAAATCTTGTTTGCATTTTCTGATTTTTCCTGTTCGAACTTTGTTCGATTCTGGCACATCGCATAGTTTTATTTCATCCGATCTAGTTGAAAGTTTTGCACCTAAGTACTAGTCTGGTTGATGATCCCGTATGTGTTTCAAATCCAATTGGGGGTTCTGCCCGTTTGTCTGTAGTCTGAGTGGATTTGAAAATTTCTATCTTGAGTATAGAATTCTCATGGGATGTATATATATTCTCGGTTTCGGGGGATATGGGTTGGTTTTGGGCATGGAATGGTTGTCTTGTTTTGGAGCCATTCTGGGTTTTTGTATATAGGGTGTGGGGCTCATGACTCGCCTCGGTAATACCCTAGAAATTTCTAGCAACCCTATGGGTCCCGTCAAGTTATGTTATCTTGAATCCCTCAACTCGTCTATCGATAGTTTGAAATCAGTGAGGGTGGTCCGAGAATATCCTGATATCTTGGGTAAAGTGAAGGGGTTACCCCTAGACGTGGGATAGATTTCCGCATTATCTGGTTGGAAATACCAAGCCAGTTTCGTGGCCGGTTAGGCACATGACCTCACGAGATGAGAGTTAAGAAAGCAAGTCAAGGAGTTGCTTGAGAAGAACTTCCTGAGACGAAGCATTTTCGAGTAGGGTGCTCCAGCAGTATTCGTTACTAATGTGGACAGTTTGCTTTGCTTATGTGTTGATTAATGTGAGAAAAATAGATAACCGTTACCAAGAATCAGTGATTTGTTTGATCAGCTTGTAGGAGCATCTGTTTTCTTTTGATCTAGCTACCGGATTCCATCAGCTTAGGATGGCTGAGGATGGAATTGACAAGACTGCGTTTAGGACTCTAGACGGATTTTGGAATGGCTAATCATGCTATTTGGTTTGACTAAATGCACCCGCATATTACGTGAACTTGGTGGGTAGGGTGTTTAGGGAGTCCTTGAACAAGTTTGTCATGGTCGTCATAGACAATATTTTGATCTCCTTAAAAGAACGAGGAAGAGCATGCTATACATCCCAAGGAGGAGATGGATACGCTTAGAGCCACCAGTTGAAGGTCAAGTTCTCCAAATGTCACTTTGGAGGAAAGAAGTTGGATTTCTTGGGCACATAGTTCCTAAGTAAGGCTTAGCGGTGGGTTCCGCTAAAGTGGTTGCGGTTTAAAACCGGAAAACTCTGAGGAGGGCAATTGTAGTAAGAAGCCTCCTCCGTTTGGCTAGTTAGTTAGCATTCCCGGAGCTTAGACTTACTCTTCTGGATCAAGAAGGGGGTTTCGCAGGAAGAAGACCCGCAGTTGGTCAAGAACATGGACCAATCGGTTCGAGGCGAGATGTTAAGTCACCTCGCTAGATATATTATAGATGACAAGGGATGACTAAGGCACGATGAGAGATTATGTGTTCCTCGAGTGGAAGACTTGGTAAAGAAGGTTCTTGAAGATGCGCATCACTCGAGTTGGTCTCTGGATGCCTGTGGCGCCACTAGGTCAAGGCCAAGTCATAGAAGCCCAGTGGGCCATTACCTCCATTGGAGGTTCCGCAAGGGGAAGTGTGAAAACATCTCGATAGATTATGTGGATGGACTACCTAGATCAAAGAAAGGGAATACGGGTATGAGGGTCATAATAGGTAGACTCACGAAGAGTGCTCATTTCAGTCCGGTAAAGAGCGAGAGGACTGCATCATGGTTAGCAACGGTATATCCTCAATAAGTTGACCAGTTTTGAAATAGCCTACAGGAAGCCATGGGTAGGCAACGGGATCTAGGTATGGCCTATCACTCATAGGCGGATAAGTTCATTTTAAGCATTAGAAATCACGTTTATAAGGGCAATTGGCAACGTGGATTGGTATTTTCAAGAAAAGTTCTGCCGCATGGAATACTTTATAGTAAGTAGACGAGATCCGGGATTCACTAGTGAATTTTGGAGAGCTTGCATGAAATCATAAGGTTACAGATATGTTTAAGAAAGAAGAATAAGAGGAAAAGGGAAGACGAGAGGCCATAATGAAATAAGTTCCAATTCGGGAAATAGGGGCTAGGAAGCCAAGGAATCATGAAGTGAAAAGACGATCAAAGCACAGTGGAGTTAAGCTCAAGGAAACGTGACTAAGAAGAGTGAAGACTGGATACGCGCGTCATATCTCTTTTTAAGAGTGCATCCTTGATCCTTGTTTTCCTATGGAGCTTGCTTGCAAGTTATCCTTTTGTATATACCCTCTCGGTCCCATTCTCGATCCTATTTCTGTTGTAAACTCCATAAGGGAGTTAAGACTCATCGGTTAGTACTATATGTCAAAATTTGAATGGATTTCTTGTAATCCAAAAAGGAGTTTGTCTAGTTTATCGTGTTTATCTTGTCATGAGAACCTTAGGTAGAAACCCTTTGGATGAAACATGTGTTTGAGACATGTTATGTTTGATGGTTGCAAGTGGTTGCAAGTGTTTGCAAGTGGTTACTCGTGGATGCATGATACACAGTAGGCACTAGATCGGCTCACACACTTCTCATATTGCATGTGCATGAGTGTTTATGCTTATTCTTGGATGAAATTCGTATGTTATCACATGGATGTTGCATATGGATGTATGATTGAGCACGCATGTAGATATTATACATTATGTTAGGAATTTGCATACATATGGATTCATTTCACCGACATACATGTGCATTAAGGAGGTTTACTGCATCAGTAACCGCCTGATTTACATACATATGCATTAAGGAGGTTTACTGTATCAGTAACCGCCTGATTTTTGCATTAGGTAAGTACATATACACACACTATTGCATATGTTCATCCAGCATTTAGAATCTTGTAAGGACAATGGTTGCTCGTGGATGATGTTTTGAGTAGATGGATGATTGGATGGTAGGATACGTTCTTCCTGACTTGAAGATTTCGGGGACGAAATCCTTTAAGGAGGGGAGAATGTAACAACCCGTATTTTCAATAACGGGTAATAATGTAAATCGAGGCAGAATTTAATTTAAAAATCTGAATCAAGGGAAACGGGCTATGCCATTGCGTTCGTCTCGGAAAAATACGCGAAATAGAGTCCGAGTTTTCGAAAATCGGAGTCCGTATGACCCAGTTAAGGCCCATTGAAGTTTTCAGAAATTTCTATGCTAAAAACAGATTTAAATTTCAAATTAAAAACCAGGATTAGGGCTAATCGGGGTTAGGCGGGAAAATTCCCGCCAGGGCCCCCATGTCGACAGGCATGTCGACAGGGGTCCTATGGTGTCGACTGCCCTGTCGACAGCCCTGTCGACAGGGGGTGACCAGGCAGACTCTCCTGGTGCACCATTTTGATTTGGGCTTGGTCTTGTGGCTTGGTTCTAGAGAATTCTGAGATCTGACGGGCCAAAACTAACCTAGGGTTAATCCTAGGGCTTAAAACACTCTAATTCTCTATAAATATACCCCTAATCCTACCCTAAAGCCTCATTAATCAATCTAGCAACTAAACTATGTCAAATTGAATCCTCAAATGGCCTCCACCTAAAAACCCTAGCCTCCACTTCCTCAAAGTTTAATCCTATGAAGATATGCTGATCATACAACCTTTTCTATGTTGTATGAATGCTTAATAACTTGCATACTTCATTAAGTTGCAAGTTTGATTTGCTAAGTTGGTGTTTTTGGGATTTTGTTTCTTATTTGGAGCTTGGTTTTGAGTTTTCAAAGGGCTTCTTCATCTTATTTTGTAGATTTGTGACTTCATTTTGGTTGTAAGCCCTCTTACCTTCACTTTACAAACTCTAAAGTTAATATGTGGTGAAAGTTGAGTTTTATGTGAGTTTATTTGATTATGCATGCTTATGCGAACTCACTATGCCATGTTTTACATGTTTCATAAGTTATGCATGCTTATGCGAATTTACTATGCCATGTTTTACATGTTTAATGGATTATGCATGTTTATGCAAGTTCACCTTACCATGTTATGCAAGTTTCATGGGTTATGCATGTTTATGCAAGTTCACCTTACCATGTTATGCAAGTTTAATGGATTATGCATGCTTATGCAAGTTCACCTTACCATGTTATGCGTATTTAATAAGCTATGCATGTTTATGCGAGTTCACTATGACATGATTTGCAAAGTTTAACATGTATGCATGTTTATTATGATATGTGAAGTTCACCATGTATGTTATGCCAAGTTACCTTTTATACCCTTATACTTTATGACGAATATGTAAGCGAGATAATGACATTGGGAGGGTTTGGGTAAACTTAAAAATACATGAAACTAAAAGGTTGGGAATTTACCTATTAAGTTAGGTCTACCCCTTGGGAATTTACCTATTAAGTTAGGTCTACCCAAGTATTTGTTGAACTTGTAATTGTGTTTTAAAAGTGGACATGACTCTTAGAAAACATAAGTGTGGCCAACTCGAGGTTGGGTTGAGTTTGTAGCGTAATTCTACCCGGAACCGACCGGCTTAACTAGTGGCTACAAACAATAGGACCCAATGTGGGAAGTTGGTCATGTGGTGCCAAAACCCGAGGTTAGACTAAGTTGTGGTGTAAACCTACCCGGACCCGCCCGGCCTAACTAGTAACCACAACAAGGTCTAATGTGAGAGGTTAAGGTGCATTAAATTAATTAATGCCTCATGATTAAGGTTAAGTCATGGCCCACTAATACTTAACCAATAATGGGGATGCGAGGATTAGATGGGGTTAAGTGGTTACACTTAACTAATTTAATCCAGGATTAGTGAGGGGTTAAAACCACACTTAACCCTCTTAGAAACCCTAGCAACGTGGTCTGTTCCAGCAGTAATCCCAGTTTGGTATCACTAACAACCCTACAACTAGGTTAGGGCGGGGCACGATTACTGGACTGATGTAAGCGACCAAAGCGACGGCTGAGTGGTACAGCGGTGCGGGTCCGGCGGGCTACGGACGTGCACGTAGTCCGATGTTGGACAAACTCGAGGCACGGGTACCAGTAGGTTTAGACTGTGCATTATTGCTTAGGTGTCTGGGGTTGACACCCGAGGGCTTGATACACCCAAAGGTGGACCCAGCGCAGTCTGACTACATCCATGTGGGCCGTATGGACACCAACACTGGACGTGTTAGGTTTATAGGGAGCCGATCGACTAGACCGTTGGGCTGGACCTTATACTAAGGTCACTTCATGTTATTGGGCCAAAGTTTGGGCTAAGGGATCAAGATCTGTTTTGTGGGTTTGCTAGTACACTATGGTGCAAAGTTTAATCTTCTCTATGTGATGATACCTTTATCTATTTCCAGTATGTCCATCTCAGTTTCCATCATGATGTTAACTTTATTAGTTTATAGATTGATCGTAGTAGGGCTTACCAGTCTTTTTGACTGACCCGTTTTCTTTCGCTTCTTTTCTTCCGTTCCCCCCCCCCCCACAGGTTCTCAGGGAGGGGCTACATCTGCTTAGTGGATCTTTGGCTTGCTTGTTGGATAGCTCATGTATGGATCTGAGCTAGCTGTGGCTTATCTTTTCATTTCTGGGGATTAGTACTGATGTTTTACCATGTATTTTGTTTCTACGTATCTAGACTTATGTTGTATTTTGGATCATGACATTTTGATACTATGTACTTGACTATGTTGGTTTTGTGAAATGATGATGATGGGTTTTTTTTTTTTTTTAATCTGCTACCGCTGCTTACTTATATTTATTTTGTCTTGCGATATCTCTGTGCATGTTTACCTTCACAATAACGCCCCTCCAAAGCTAGTACATTCTAAGGAGTGATCCTAGTGGAGGTGGGGTGTTACATTCACTATGCTATGATTTGCAAGTTTAACAAGTTATGCATGTTTATGATGCTAAGCTATGCAAACCCAACATGTTATGCATGTTTATTAGGATATGTAAGATTCATCATGTATGTTGTGCCAAGTTCCCTCTTTCTATCCTTTATGCGTCATGACGAATATGTAAGCGATGGAATAACGTTGGGGGGGGGGGGTTTGGGTGAAAACTTAAAATACATAAAAAAGAATAAGATTGGGAATTTACCTATTAAGTTAGGTCTACCCCTTGGGAATTTACCTATTAAGTTAGGTCTACCCAAGTAATTGTTAAACTTGTAATGATGTTTGAAAATAAAGTGGACATGACACTTAGAAAACATAAGTGTGGCCAACTCGAGGTTGGGTTGAGTTTGTAGCGTAATTCTACCCGGAACCGACCGGCTTAACTAGTGGCTACAAACAATAGGACCCAATGTGAGAAGTTGGTCATGTGGTGCCAAGACCCGAGGTTAGACCTAGTTGTGGTGTAAAGCTACCCGGAACCAACCGGCCTAACTAGTGACCGCAACAAAGTCTAATGTGAGTGGTTAAGTCCCAATTAAATTAATGCCTCATGATTAGGGTTAAGTCATGGCCCACTAATACTTAACCAATTTTGGGGATACGAGGGATGAAATGAGGTTAAGTGGTGAACTGTTGGTTACACTTAACTAATTTAATCAATGATTAGTGAGGGGTTAAACCACACTTAACCCTCTTAGAAAACCCTAGCAACGTGGTCTGTTCCGGCAGTAATCCCAGTTAGGTATCATTCTCAACCCTAGAAGCTAGGTTAGGGCGGGGCACGATTACTGGACGGATGTAAGCGACCAAAGCGGCGGCTGAGTGGTACAGCGGTGCGGGTCCAGGCGGGCTACGGACGTGCACGTAGTCCGGTGTTGGACAAACTCGAGGCACGGGTACCAGTAGGTTTGGGCTGTGCATTATTGCTTAAGTGTCTGGGGTTGACACCCGAGGGCTTGATACACCCAAAGGTGGACCCAGCACAGTCAAACTACAACCATATGTGGGCTGTATGGACACCAACACTTGACGTGTTAGGTTTATAGGGAGCCGATCGACTAGACCGTTGGGCTGGACCTTGTATTAAGGTCACCTCATGTTATTGGGCC
>JASFAX010003112.1:0-43560 GCA_030737875.1 Allium sativum
ATGATGCCTCTCAACCCCATTTTAGTGATTGAATTATTCGATGTTTGGGGCATCGATTTCATGGGACCATTCCCTAATTCATTTGGGAATCTTTACATCTTGCTTGTGGTAGATTATGTCTCAAAATGGGTTGAAGCCACTCCGACCAAAACCAACGACAACAAGGTTGTTGTCAAATTCCTCAAAGAAAACATCTTCTCACGCTTTGGCACATCTCGAGCTATCATTAGTGATAATGGCACTCATTTCTGTAATCGTGCTTTTGAGTCCTTGCTCAAGAAATACTCAATCACACACAAGCTGTCAACACCTTACCATCCACAAACTAGTGGACAGGTAGAAGTTTCCAATAGACAAATCAAACAAATTCTTGAGAAAACCGTGAACTCCAACAGAAAAGATTGGTCTGTAAAACTGATTGATGCACTTTGGGCTTTTCGCACTGCTTATAAAACCAATCTAGGGATGTCACCATATCGATTAGTCTTTGGAAAGGCCTGTCACTTACCTCTTGAATTAGAGCATCGTGCTCTTTGGGCCATAAATTTTTTGAATTTTGACTTAGAAAAAGCCGGCTCACATAGGAAGTTACAAATTTCGGAATTAGAGGAATTAAGAAATGAGGCGTATGAAAATGCGAAAATCTACAAAGAAAGAACCAAAGCCCAACACGACAAAAACATACTTCGTAAGGAATTCAACGTAGGTCAAAAAGTTCTTTTATACGACTCTAGACTTCATTTGTTTCCAGGAAAACTCAGATCTCGATGGACTGGACCTTATGTTGTGAAAACAGTATATCCTCATGGAGCAGTTGAAATTGAAAATCCTAGGGATGGAAAAGTCTTCAAAGTAAACGGTCAACGACTGAAACCATTTTTGGAATTCGAGCAATATGACGAAGATGACCCTATCGATCTGCAGGAGCCTGATCATCCACCATGAAATCAGGTGGTACACGTTCTTTTTCTTTTATTTTTCTTTTTCATTTTTTTCTGCCTTAGACAGTTGGGATACTGTCTCAATCAAGTGTGGGGGGAGTCTGCATTGCATTCTTTTGATTTTTCTTTAATTTTTCTTTCTTTCTTTTCATGTAGGACCATTATGCATTTTAGACTGTAGTAACATGCCATTTTTTTTAAATATGACTCATTTTCAATTGATACAACAAAATAAGTTTACAATTTTTAGCCAGTTGATAGTATTTTTCTCTCTCAGCTAAGTTCGAATTTGAAATATAATGAAAAGTTTAATTTTGAGGGATAATAGTGTAACCGGTACATAGGGAGATTCTTAGGTGATGGCCATGAAATCTATTCTATATTGTAGACTTTGTTCAAATAAGTGGAGGACTTAAAATACTTATAATGGCTTGTCAAATCTTTAAAACTAAGTTGTGTTAAGTTGAATTCGCGTAACTCTCTTTTTGTGCTTATAAATTCAATAATAATAATAGTAATCCAAGGGTATCCAACATTGCTTGTATATCGAGCGTTGATGTGCAAACCCGCCAAGCTCTATCCGACACGTTGTTGACAAAGTCAGCGTTGGAATATCTTGGTCTCATTTTATGAGATTGGACACCTAAGGATTACCGACACGTTGTTGACAAAGTCAAAGTCGGCCTGCACAATCCGCCAAGCTCTTTACCCACTCTCCGTTAGTCCGCGAGGCAGTGCATGGGTGGTAAACCTTGGTCTTCTAAGTTAGGTGTATGTGCTTAATCATAAATCTTAAAATTTTATAGAATAAAGAATAAGCGATGATGCCCAAACACTTCTTGACCTTATTGATTTGACTAGCCATACATGAGAAAATAATAATACCACTTTGCAAACTGTGCCAAGCAAACTAAGAATTTATTTCATGGCTGCACTATGTTATCGACCGAACTAACTGGCCAAACTGGAATTTAACATTTGAAAACTTGATTTATATTGAAAATTTGTGGCAAGTTGAGGTATCTAAAATAAAATCAACTGACTAGAAATTGTTAATTTAATTTTTTGTACCACTTCAGAAACAAGTCTTGTTTTCATTTTTCGTTTTTATTTGCATATGTCCATTGCATTCATGTAGTTTCATTAGAATCATAGCATACTGCATTTGGATTTTGTGGGTAGTATCCGCTGAAAACCCTTACGAGACACCACTCGTCCTACTAGGGACACCTAGAGGTTTAACGGCTTGTTGCATGCGCTCAATGCAATCGTGTTTCCTACGAAAGTGTGACCTATCTAGTATAGTTTTTCATTTCTTGTTTTACTCGAGGACGAGTAAAAGATAAGTGTGGGGGTATTTGACTGACATAGAAATGTGTTTATTTTATGCTCTTATATCTTATCTTTTGTATATAAATAAATATTACTTGGGTATTGTTTTGTTACTTTTACAGATATTCCAACCCAGCCCGCATGCAACCAGAAAAGTAGAGAAATAGAGACGAAATTGATATATATTTACATTTTGAAGAATTGTAGATCAAGATCTCACATCTAGTTGCTATTGGACAAGAAAAGGATTGATAAAAAGGCTTCGCACATCACAAATCAATGAAGAAGTGTCAAGGAAACAAGAGGAAAAGAGAAAAGGCCCAAAATTGCTTTATTTATCTAAGGCCCATTTATGTTTCTCATTGTAAACTAATTAGTGATGTAATGACCAGGCCCATTTATCATTAGGGTTAGGCTTAGGGTTTGGCTATCTACCCTATATATACCCTTGTAATGGCATTGTAGCCACCATCATATCCTATATCTCATTCTATTCTCTTCTTCATTAATAAAACTCAATTTTCCTTTTCTTTTATGCAATTTTATATTTCTTAGCAATTAGTGTTGTCTACACGATTAGATTCGGTAGAACACTATTTGTATTTTGCATTTCTTTTCATTAGTGATTGACCGTCTGATTAGATTCAGCGGTAATCCTAATTTTATTTCCTGTTGTTATTTATATTCTGCACTTTTATTTTCTGTATTTTAATCGCGTTCATAGGTTAAATTGGATTTGATTAGATTTGAATCTGATTCATAGTTTCATTGCTTTTCCATTGAAATTGTGATTTGATCGTCGGTTCAGTTAGATCTGTTCTGAATCAAATTACAGTATTAATTTTGTTTTGTTCTATTTCCAAAATCAACCTCCAAAGTTTTGTCTAACTCGCCCAAGAGATTAGATAAATAATTTGATTTAATTCACCTCCCTGTGTTCGACCTGTATGCTACACACCTGTACGCTTGCAGTAATTATTTAAAATATCGCGCTTTTCTAATTCATAGGAAAGCATCGATCAACAGACCATAAGTCTCTCAAACACTTTTTTCGCAAAAGGATAATAGCGCTGGATGGAGTTTACTACATCTTATGACTTCGAGATAGCTTATACCCCAGGTTAGGGAAATATAGTGGCTAATGAGTAGGCAGAGGACGACTTTGAGTTCATTGTTTGTATAATGATGGAGTCTGGTGTTTTTCTCATCATTCGATTCAAGACCATCTACGAATTATGCACCAGGATTACTAGCATCCTTGGAGGTGCGACCTACTCTTTTAAAGCGCCTTGGACCCAGTTAGTGCAAGGACTGACAATTCACTGATATCGTGGACCCACTCAATAGAGGAGAGGCCTCCAGTCACCTTGCTAAGTATTATGTGGATGAGAGTGGGTGGCTACAGTGATGAGACATTATGTGTTCCTCGAGTTGATGACTTGTTGAGATCATTTTTAGTGTAGAACTACCATTCTCGGATGACCATCTATCCAGGAGGTGATAAGATGTATAGAAACATGAAGAGGGTTTTTTGTTAGATTGGGATGAAGAAGGATGTTACAGAGTATATGGCTAAATGCATGACTTATCTGAGGGTGAAAGCTGAGCAAAGGATGCTTGTTGGATTACTTCAGCCTCTAGATGCACCACTGTAATACCCCGCATTTTTAATGAAATAATAAAATAAAATTATAAAATCTTCCATAATTTGGTCACTGAATTAGTGTCATTGCGTCTATGGCAATTTTCTGATCAATTTAGACATATGGTTTGCAAAAAAACAAATTTAAGACGAAAAAGATATCTTTAAATGGAATATTACAACAAACGTGACATAAGAAGAACGCTAAAAAGAACAATGCCCACCATTATTTTTAGTCTTGTAAACTAAGCCTATGTGGTCCACCTGGTAGAGATAGGTCTCTCTCCCAAGTGAGCAGTGCAAGATCGAGTCCCGCTGGCGCTCTATTTTTAAAGAAATGCATAATTTAAAAGGAAAATATGTATAAATGCACATATAAGGAAAATAATACATAAAGATGAGTACACAAATATATGTAAACATGGATATGTAAATAAATGTGTATGTGTGCACAAATACATACATGCATACATACATACATACATATATATATATATATATATATATATATATATATGTATGTATGAAAGAAAAATCAAATACAAACCTGTAATCAATGAAAATAGGTAAGAAATAAATGACAAAATAACGTCGTTTGAATTTTGAAAAAGAAACAAAAATTGCACATATATATACGTATAAATTCAAATGTTGAGATAAAATGTGCAAGTTAAGAGCAGAAAATAATTAATGCATAATAAATGGAAAATGGACATGAAATTAACCGCCTTTGAAATTAGAATTCTTTAAAAGGAATAAAACAACAAATTGATAGTGTTATTAATTACGTTAATTGAGCAGCTGTCAATGGGCAAGAAATTGGAAAGGTGTATGCGTATATACACGAACAAATTTGAATTCAGAAATTAAATAAGCGACATAAGTGGAAATTAACATTCTTCCTAAGTAATATTAAGAAAATAATTGAAAGTAATAATTAACATAAGACAAAAATTAAAAGAGGTCGAAAACACATTCCAAACCCAGGAACTAGGTTGACCCAGGCTTCATATCGGTCAAGCCATGTATCGACCGTAAGGTCGACCCACCTCTAAGGTGGGTCGAAGCAGGGACCAGCACACCAAGGGTTCTGATCTACTTTTATGTGACGTGTTTTTCTAATTTTAACAGTGCATATTTTATGATGCTAAATCTAATAGACCAGAATTTCCTGCACACTTATTAATATACTAGCAGGGCCTAACCTTCAACTCGTATTTTCTAAAACGACGCTAAGGCTTTGCCATTTTATTTCCTCTACAAATCTTCCAAAAATTAGGAAAATTAGTTTTAGGAAATTTTGATTCAAGATTTGAGATAAAGAATGTAAATCTAAAACATAGTGTTTGAAATTCTAATAGTGTGAGGTAAATTATTGAATCTGATTTATTTAGTTTTCTTTTCCTCTTTCCCTCTTCTTTTACTATCAGATTTGTAAATCTGTGGTTGTTTAATGTTATATTCAGTTAGGACGATCACAGAATAATAGTTCTTAATTAGACTCAAGGATTGGAAAGATGTCAGGTGAGTGGATTTAGAATTATACCTTTTGGATAACAGGTATATTTATCGTTTACATTCCCCGTTATTCTTTACATGATAATTAATAGTAAATTGTGGTAATTAAGATATGATTTATTTTATTAGAATGTTAAGAATATACTGTTGTATAAATCTATGTTGTTACTATAAATTACTGTAATACCGAAATTGTGGGATTTACAATAAAACATGAATATGTTACTGAAATTGTTGTTTAATAACAAACTAGACATATTGTAAATCAAATGACACTGAAATTGGGAATAAAGGAAAAATAATAGATGTACCTAATTTGTATGGAAAAATTACAACGATTGAGAAAATGTAAATAACATCTAACTAACAAAATAAAATTAAAAAAATAGTAGTGGGCTGAGTTAGATGGATTTGGGAAAAATTAATGCATTTCCATAATGGTAAAAATACTAAGAAAGTAGTTGCAAGAAAAGAAAGGGAAAAAGGGATTAGTGTGAAATAAGGATTCTTTTACCATATTGCATACTAATCAAATAAAAAGATATATGTGTGTTCACAAACGAAAGTAAAAGAAATAGCTTGCAACTACGGATCTTGATTTGTATGCATTGTGGGGATGGATCTTAATATCTTTCAACTAATCAATCTAATAAGGTATGTGAAATATTTTCCATAAATAATGAGAATATACAAAGCAGTAATTAATGAATGTTACAATAGTAAAAGTTTGGTTAATGATAAGAAACCAACGAAAATGTGGTGAACGGGGAGTATAACATATTATAGGTAATTATGAGAATAAGAATGTAATATGATTGGTAGGCTTGTCCTAAGGACAAGTGGGATGTATGACATAGGTTATGATAATTGGAAAAGTAAACTTATTAATAAATTTGAGTCAAGGGAGCTAAGTTTAATAAATACATAACAACAAGAGGTTGAGATAACAAGGTCATGATACAATAAGAGAGAATAAGGCAAGTTTATTATTTATAACACCCTTTATTTTTTAATATAATTAAATATATTTATATGTATGGATATATAAATAACAGTGATGCGTAGTTTAGATTAATACATACATTGAAGAGAAGGGAAATTGATATTATAACAATGTATGTAACAGAAAAGATAATAAAATAAAAATACTTAATTTAAATATTAGGAATTAAGTAAAACAGACATCACTATTGCGTCCACCTTGGAATTCTAGTTCAGATGGACACCAAGTTTGTATAAAACGGATAATGTATGAAGAAGTTGTGAGCTTTAGAATTTTGTATACATATAAGGCTCATATGTGTGTGTATATATATACACACACACACACACATAAAATATCTCCAGAATTCAAAAATATTCATAAACAGTCAAAAGCGGGTAAGTGGGAAAAGTCCCGCTCAAAGGGTGTCGACCCCCCTAAGGTTTGTCAACACAGGTGTCGACCCCTCTATAGGGGTGTCGACATAGGTGTTGACCCCCCCCCTTAAGGGGGGTAGACACAGGGGTAGACCGCCTCGGTCAAGTTTGTGCTGAATTCATTTTTGTGAACCTGGTCAGTTTTGATGACTCAATTCGTGAATCCTAATTTATATAATGAACCCTAATCTCATTGTTTTTCTCACCTAAATTAATGGTGACGCCATGATGCTGCTCCAACCTAAAATAATTTATATTCTTCTTCTTCCCTAAGCAATTTTTAGATCTAATCTCTTCTCTTCCTCTCCAAATCTCTTCTTAAAACAAAAAGATAGATCTAGGATTCCTTTACTCCAAAATAAAAGAAAAGAATTCAAATGCTTAGATCTATGCTGCGCAAAAGGAAGAAAACCATGGATCAAATCTAGAAGTAGGAAAGACTACAAGTGAGTGGATTTAAAACACATTTTTTGTACAATGGTAGATTTATCGTTTACCATTCCCCATTTACACACATAATATACATATTGAAGAGCTAATCCGATAAAGTGAGTTTGTGGTACTTATAGATTAAAATACCTAATAAGTAATTGGATCTAAGATTTGGACTAGAATCATATCAGTTCAGCGTAGTTTGTAGATCAGATCTAGAATTCACCTATGCCTAATTTTATTATCGTATATTTAATTTGTTATTATGAACAGTTGTTTATGCCTATGCTTGTTTTCCTCCTTTCTTTCTTCCCTTTTTATTTTTATAGTTAGGCTATCTTTGAGCCCACACTATTGCAGATTTATGCGACTGAAACGATATTGGGAAAAAAGGGGAAAAGGTTGATTTGGGTATAACATGGGATTGTGAGGTTTAGGGCATAACTAATAATGGTGTTATAGGCATAACTATGCTTGGAATTATGAAAACAACTATAGTGGGATTTATGAATACAAATCAAATTGGAATTATGAATACAACTATGGTGGGATTTATGAATACAAATCAAATTGGAATTATGAATATGAAAATTGGGATTTTAAGTTGAATTGGGATTATAGGCATAATCTATTGATAGGATTATAAGCATAAACGTGAATTGGGGTGTAAGGGTAATTGACATATATTATAATCCAAGATTTGAATTATGGGTATAAGTTATAATAAGAACTTATATGCCTAAGACACGAGGTTAGATCCGGATAGCGGTGTAAGTCGGCCCGGAACCGCCCGGCATATCCAGCAACCGCAAATGGTAATCTATTGTGAGAGGTCGAAGGCAGAAATTAGATGCGTAATAGTGCTAGACATGAGGTTAGATTTGGATTGCGGTAGAAGTCTGCTTGGAACACCCCGGCATATCCAGTAACTACAAACGGAAATCTAATGTGGGAGGTCTTGCACAATTACGGGTATAATGAATTAATAATAAGCACTTAACCAAGATAAGACATGTGGTAAGACATAGGAATAATAAAGGGTTAAGTCGGTAACATGGGTATCATGGATAATTCGTTAAATTGGAATACTTAACCTAATTAAATCTGTAGCGGTATTACGAACCAATTCAATTGAGTAGGAGTTAAGTAAACTTGTTAAAAAAATGGGAAGGATAAAGTAAATCTTAATTAATTCCAAAATGGGGAATGATAACAACCTGAGGAAAGATAATAGGTAGGCTTGTCCTAGGGACAAGTGGGAATTATAACTTAAGAAATAAGGTAAGTTATAATGAACGATAGGGAAGATGAAATAACTTATGTAATAAAGTTGTACTTAATCGAAGATTAAGTAATTAGCGAGAATAAGAATAAATCCATAAATGAGGATAACATAAGTTATATGAAGGAAAAGGGAAACTTATTAGTAAACCTTAGTTAAGAGAACTAAGTTAATAAGTAAATTATGATAAATTGTAATGACGGTGTACGACGAGATTATGATTAAATGAGAAAGAAGAAGGCAAACTTATGGAGATAAGTAAGTTGCATTTAATCATAAATGTTGAATGTCATAAAACATTTAAAATAAGATGTAATTAGTTATAAATTAAGCAGAACATGTTATGGCAACCATGAGATGGGACAAGAGTAGTGTAAAGATAATGAATTATGAATATTGAATTACAATATAGAGAATAACATGTTCTAGGCTTATCAATGAACTTAATGAATTAAGTTATGAATGAGGTTAATAAGCAAGAGAAACTTGGTAACTTGAAGAAGATGTCAAGGGAAAATGGAAACAACCAAGTTAATGGGAAACCTGTTGAGGTGAAGCAAGCGCGTAATTGATGATTAAACATAGGATCTAGTGAAATAGTAAACTGTGGCACTTGGGATAGTCCGTATGTTAGAGGATGAATAACCAAACTGGGTAGATAATCGTGGTGTCGTAAGACACGAGGGGAGCGCACATTAATCTGATTATTCTGGCGGCTCCGACGGACTGGAAGGGGAAGCACACGGCTTCCTGAGACGTTAAAGGTTCTCCTGGTAGTCATCTATCATAGTGTAGTTTCGGACTGCGCCCATAGAGGTTGGGTCTGCGTGTAACTATCAGGTGGGTGGGCCTTGACTGCACAAGTAGGGGCAGTCAGAATGTTGTGACATGGTGACATTAAGGGTAGCTCGGCGGCTGCCTCACTTCGGAGGCGGAGGGTCAGGACCAACAAAGATAGTATAGGTCGTCGAGAACCTGTCATCAGCAGCCAGCGAGATGCGGAAAGACTAGAGCTAAACCCAAGTGGCCATTGACCTTTCATTATCGAGGCGGAGGTTGAGGGTAGACGCCACATGGATGTTTAGATTGTCTTCTTATGGCTTGTCGCTTAACTCTTGTAGTCTTTACTAGTTAAGGGAGGGGCCGAGGTGGGGCCATAGCCACCATAGAAAAACAGACTCTAGGGATATTTGTGTGAGAGGCTCTTAAAGGCGGGCCTGCACAAATATAAGGAAAGCTCCCGACTGAGTTCCGTGCGTAGCCCTACCACGGAACTCGGGCACGCACACATGATAGGTGTGCGGGTAAGGCATCGAATACGTTTGGAAATACGTACATGGGAAAGTCTAGGTACACACATGTCTGTTTTGTGTGGTGTATTGTAGACTAGAGGGCATTATTCGATGATGGCAGTCATTATGCCTACGTAATATACTTATAATGGTTCCATGCAGACGTAGCGTCGTTATATACATAGATTCGTACGTCACTCGGACGTAGGACGAGGGACTGCGTATATTCCTATGAGGATACGGTGAGGACCGTGCGAGTGGGGTACCATGGGGTGTACCTTAATTTAGGGGTTGCTACATATATATTATATTATTTTAATCTACTACGGAGTAGACTGGTGCAACGAGATAGTGTGTAAGCATGGAGCGCTGTTGACACCAATAACCTAATAAATAAGAAAATGTAACTGAACAGTATATGTAGGATTATCCAAAGTATGTACTTTAAATTCATTCACACAGAACTTATGTTCTAACCTCCTCCTCATGACACTGTTTCATGTTAGGCTTGAGACAGAGACGCTATAACTTTGGATACTGGCTAGGCAATATTATTATAAAGGTAAAACTATGTTCTGATTATATTATATTTTGTTCCTTCCGCTGTGAGATGTTTTCCAAACTCTGACATGTTTTATGTCTTTGTCTTTTTCTGCAAGATACCAGAGCTAACAAACACGAGTTTCGGTCGATTGGGTTTTTTGAAAAAAATCGGCCTGTCGAGATCCGGGTTGTTTTATTATTAATAAATTATAAATGAGAATAATGAAGTCTAATAAAGGGAATCAGTAATAAGCAGAAGCCCGCTCTAGCGGCTTAGGACTGAATAAAGCTAGTAAATAGTTAATTGTATGCTAATGAATCTAGTAACTTGAGATAACAATGAAAAAGCAAACAATCAAGTTAATTAGCAACATGGTGAGAAACGAAGAGCGCTTGATTAAAATATTAGACACAGTGTATAATAACATGTTTGCATGATGCGCTTGGACAAGTCCTCACGTACGAGGGAGAAGAACCCAATGGGCTAGATCATCGTGGTGGCTGGAGGCATGAGAGGAAACACGTTCATTTGATTATTCTACATGATTGCTTGGTGGGACTGGAGGTAAGCATGCGGCTTCCGAGTGACATGGTAAGGTACTCCATGGTGGTCCTTTGTTGCGGTAAACTCTCAGGATGTACTCGCAGAGGTGAGGGTATGCGCGATACCACCCAATGGATATACCTTGACTTCAGTGGTAGAGTTGGCAGTCATAAGGCTATGGCGGATGGCGTTGGGTGATTCGGTGGTTGGCGTCTGAAGAGGTTGGTCAGGACCAAATTAAGGATAGTAATTGTCGGGTAATTGTCATCAATAGTCAGTGGGATGCGGAAAGACTAGACCAAAACCAAAAGCCCATCGATCTTTCACTATCGAGATGTTAGTTGAGGGACACGCCAAATTGGATGTTAGATTGGTTGTTAGGGGTACGTCACTTAGCTTTTGCTGTAGTATTTCACTAGTTAAAGAAGGGGCCGTGGTGGGGCCATAGCTATCGTATAAAATACACCATACTTGGGTATCTGTACTACAGGTCCTTTGAGCGGACCTATACAAATATAGAAATCTCGCGATCGAGTTCCATGCATTGGATGCAGCCCTATTACGGGACTCGGAGTACAATAGATAGTATGTACGTGTGAGGATCTAGGTACACGCACCGGGTGGTGCATCGTAGACGTTAGGTTACTACTCTATACACTTGCGAGGCATAGCGATGATGGTTCTGTGTGGTAACGTGGTATTATGATTTGGAATTCCGTACGTCGTTCAGTGTAGGATAAGCTTCCATGGCATGGCAGTGGAGACCGTGTGAGGAGGGTATTATGGGAAGTACATTGATTTGTTGGGAGTAGCTACATACATACTATGTTAGGTTAATCTACTGGTACATGGATGGGTATGACGTGAATATAGACACTTGAGTGTTGTTAACCCAAACAACCTAATAAATAAGAATACATAACTAAATGGTATATGTAGGTTTATTTCAGAAATGTATAATTTGTCCAGTCACCATAACTTTTGTGTTCTGACACCGTCCTCATAACACAGTCGCAGGATAGGTTTGTCGCAAAGATAGGATAGCTTCGGATATTGGTTAGACAAGTATTATTCCTTCGGTAAGGCTATATTTGATTATATTATATTTTATCCATTCTGCTATAAGATGTTAATAAGTTCAAATATATTTATTTCCCCTGTCTTTTCTGCAGGATACCAAACAAGCCGACTTGAGCTTCGATAGATTGGAGTTTTTGAAAAAAATGGTCTGTCGAAATTTTGGTTGTTACAGACACAATAGAAGTGGGAGAACATCTCGATGGATTTTGTAGATGGATTTCCCAAATCAAGGAATGCAACGCCAGTATTTAGGTTATAGTTGATGGGTTGACTAAGAACGCCCACTTTATCCTGGTTAAGAGTAAACGAACGACAGCTCGATTGGCATCAATATATCTTAGAGAGATCTCCCGACTTCATGGAGTTCCCTCCAGTATTGTTAGTAATAGAGACCCCATCTTTACGAGCGAGTTTTGGAGGAGCCTACAGGAGGCATTGGGGACACTGCAACGACTTAGCATTGTCTATCACCCTCAGACAGATGGATAGGTAGAGGTGTTAGTAGGATTCTTGAAGATTTACTATTGCTGTATATCTTAGACTTCAGAGGGACTTGGATGGATCATCTTTCATTGGTAGAGTTTGTGTATGATAACAGCTACCAGATGGGCATAGATATGGCTTCCTTCAAGGCGTTGTATGGGCGGCCCTGTAGATCACCTATTTATTGGTGGGAGTCCACGTACAGACTTCCGCTTGGACCTGAGATGGTAAGGAGACCATAGAGAAGAAAGATTTGATTCGGAGGCGAATGAAGACAGCTCATGACAGGCATAAGTAGTATGCTGATCAACAGAGGACAGACCTAGAGTTCGAGGTGGGAGACTTGGATTTCATTAAGGTGTCACCGTAAAGGAGTGTTGTTTGGTCTGACTCAATGGGGAAATTGGCATCGAGGTTCCTAGGTTTATTCCCTATAGTGGAGAGGATAAGTCCGATGGCCTACATGGTTAGGCTACCAGAAAGAATGGCATGAGTTCATGAAGTATTCCATGTTTCGCACTTGCGAAATTGCTTACCTAATTCTGCGGTAGTATTAGAGCCGAGTACTCTAGTGGAGATCGAGGTAGAGAGAGAGGCATCAGTTAGGAGAGTTCCTACATAGGTACTAGGATCTGAGTTTAAGAATTTGCGGAAAGAAGTGATCAAATTTGTTAAGGTTCAGTGGAGAAAGGACAACGATGACGCGACTTGGGAACCGGAGGATAGGATTGGCGCTTCTTTTCCATTTCTCTTTGATAGTACACTCTTAACCCTTTCCTAAGCTTTGAATTTGAATCTATTTTTCCTATCATTTGAATCATAAGTCTTAGGCAGAAGCCTATGGATGTTATGGAATGGTTTAAAACGTGTTCATCTGACATGTTATTGTTGAATGGATTCACGTGGATGCAAGTATCTGCTAGTGGATGCCTATACACACACACACGCACACACACACACACACACACACACACACCAGGCACTAGTTAGAGATCGACATACTCAGACACTTACATAATTGCATATGAATGTATGTGCATTTTAATTTATTTTAATTGTGATGAAAAATGGTTGAATCATTACGTGGATGTTGCATTTTGGTGAATGGTGGTTGCACGCATACAGAATTACATGCAATATTAGGATTCCTTTGCATACATATTGGATGCATAACACTGGTATGAAATTTCATTGAGGTCAACTGAATCAGGGGAAGGCCTGATTTTTTGCATTAGTTTAGGGACATATACACTACACATTTTGCTTATGTTCATGAAAAGCATTAGAAAATGTAAGGATAATGAATGCTAGTGGCTGATTGTTAAGTAGATGGATATAGATAATGGTTATTATTTATCATTCTTCTACCCTTGGAGATTTAGGGGACTAAATCCGTTAAGGAGAGAAGAATGTAACACTCCGAATTTTTTAATAAATAATAATCAAATAGAACATGGTAATAAATTAAATATTAACCAGAATAAACTTTGGAATTAGACAACGGGGCTAACTGGGCGTTCTGTAATTTTCTAACTAAAATGGACATTTGGTTTGCTGAAATAGGAGTTAAAATAAATTAATTATGATTAAAGAAGTTAACCAAAAAAATCAGAACATATATATAATATTAAGTAACAAGCCGTATAGGACGACCTGTTTCCCACTTGGGTGGACCAAAGGTCTTTGGGTCGACCTTGTGTTGATCCAACGCGAGGTGGGTGAACCCATCGCGCCAGTAGGCGTGCAACGTGGTGCGCATGAAACTTATTTCATTCGAACATTATTTTAGTTGATATGGCTTTATTTTATTAAAGATTTTTGAACAAAAGCTGACGTGTCTCTTTCTAATTGGTCCCATAACACGGTTGGCCCATATTTAATCTTACATTTGGACAGCTAAGGACATCCAACAAACCGTATAAGTACACTAACAGAGCCTCTCTCATTTCTTCTCATCCATTCTTTCTCTCTTCTTCTTCTTCCCTATGCCTATCCTCAAAATTTGGAAGGGCCAAATAATTAAAAAAAAATATGTGGATAAAGTAGTTCTATACTTTTAAATGTTTATTTTTATAAATACTTCTGGAGGCGGAGGTTCTACCAGAGTAAAGGAAGGCCACAAGGGAAGCTCTTTTCGTTAGATCTATTTGTTTTTATGTAGTTTTTAGATTAGTAAAAATTTGTAGGGAATGTTAAATAGTTTAAAATTTGGAAGCTTAATATTTACAGTTATTTACAGTATTTTCATGTTTATTTTTTTATAAAGTTATGTAATTTATTTACTGCCTATTCTTTTTTTGTTATTTACTATTTAGGTGTAATTCTCCTTCTTTTGTCCCATTCTATACTGTAGTTTTGTTCATAGTTATGCTTATTCATTATTATACTTATTTTGTTTATTTTTGAGTCTAGGCCTTAGAGGTAGCCTAAACCATTTCCCTTTTATTTTAGCACTAAGACTTGGCCTGAAGAGAGCCTAGTCCTTTATCGTTATTTTTGCATTAAATTGGAATAGTGTTTGAATTGAATAAGAAGGGATTTTTGGGCACGTTAAAAATGATTAAATACTATAATCAAATTTGGACTGTAAATTATGGATAAAATTAAACATGTAACTGGAGAACATGCAAACATGTAAACTGGAATAGGATTAACTTAGTTGGTCGCTATGTAACGTAGGGTTGAGCTGTATAAAAAGATAAACATGGATTAGAAATGTTTAATACAAGCTAGGATTATAATATGAGGTTATATTGGGGCTCCTTAATAAAATAAAACTGTGTTAAGTTAAATGGAAAATGAAATTAATAAGCTAGGATAGTAGGAGTCTGTTCTGGAAGCCGGGGCTAATTGGGGGAAATAGTTGGCCTGTAGGTCCATTCCGCTAGCGTGGAGCTAATTAGGGTAAATAAGAGGCCTAATAAAATAATAAAATTGTAGTGGGAGTCCGTTCTGACAGCATGAGAGCTGATTAGGGAAAATAAGTGGCTCATAGGTCCGTTTCGGCGGCATGAGGCTAATTAGGGAAAATAAGAGGCCTAATAAAATCATAGTTTAGGTCCATTCCGGGAGCACCGGGCTGATTGAGGAAACTAAGTTTCCTAATAGAATAAATGAGGACCAAGTCTAGGGGCTGACTTGTATCAGTTGCAAATTTGATTGGGGACTCGTATCAGGAAGTATCCCAATTATCAGCTATGGAGGGCTCACACTAGGTAGAGGCGAGGGGCACTGGGTAGTAAGAGGTCCAAACGAGGTGGGTGTGGGCGCGTTTTGTTAGGACGATGAGCGTGCATCATGTCGATTAGGGAAGATCATCCACTGTGATGCCTGCGATTAATGGCTATGTCCTTTTAGTTGATAGGTTCAAGATTGATAACCCAAAATTCCAAAGCTGGCATATGTCATCACATTGTGGTTATAGGAGCTGATCGATAGGTAGAAATTAGGTAAAGTCTAGTTATGATGTCTTTGGTAAGATAGTGTAGAAAGTTTTGGATATGAATGAGAAGCCAATCATTATTCGTGCTTGACTTTGTTTACTTCTTTTAAACCTTAATGTCTTATATTCTTTAAACTGTACATCTATCTAATGCTTCCTCAACTTACGCTCATGCTAGAAATTACTTGAATTCACCAGATGTATGTCTGACCTAGTTTGTTTTCTCCTTCTTTCTTCCTTCCCCCCAAAGGTTCGCAAGGAGGAGGGTCTCAGCAGTGATTCTTGACTTTTTTGTTCAGCTTGGATTTAAACTCATGTATTGGTTCATTTCTCATTTTTTGGCATTGTATTTTTACTTATGTACTCTAATATTATGGTTTTCCATGAGAAAGTGTATTTGGTTTTATGTTGATGACTTTTGGGATTTATGAAATGTAATAAGCACTATGATTTGACTTGCTATATTAAATGATGTTTTATAAAGTTTCCTCTATGTTTTATATTTATATCTTGTGAATTTTAGTCTCTATGTTGTTACTTTGTACCTAAAGCGATTCATAAACCGTAACGCATCCTCACATGGGTGATGTTAAGGGGCGGTGGTGTCTCACGTACTTATATATACATATAGACTCTAGATCAAGGAATGATAAGTCTTACTGGTTGCAAACCACGTAGCTCTGAAGAATTTCCCGTATTTTACTCATTACCGGGTAGATGAGGCTTTTGAGGTTACGATTTCTTATTTCTTTTCTTAGCAAATCCCAATTTGAATACTAACACCGCCTTCCTAAGTACCATGTGATACCAACATTGATATGTACAAGTTCTTCATAATTCGAAGGAACCAGAGGCATTATTTCAGCTACATCATCATGATTAGTAGCAAGTAATATTTTCACTTTAAGAACTTTATATATGAATCTAGATTCTCTAAGATGGTTTCCACATTAGTATGCCAAAGTTTGGTCGAACTAATTTTTGGATGATATATTTGGTTCCGGTTTCTTCAAACCAATCATGGTAATTCTCTGGAATATTGGACAATACATAAAAGTTGGAATCACCCCCTTAACCGTTTAAGTGGACAGATGAATAGATCTTCTTATCATTTGTTCTAGATATTTTCAAAGTTAAAACTGGTCAAAATTTGATAGTTAGTTATTTGACTACTAAATAAAATGAATAAACAAATCAACATAAATTTAATTTCCTATGACAACCGCTAGACCTTATTCAATTTATCTCTATTTAATTAAATCTCTTTATATTCTTGGAAATAATGTTATACACTGATCTCGGCGGTATAAGTATTTTAATACTTAGAAATGTATCTATATGCTTATCTCGATGCTTAATGTATATTCAAAAACATTATATTTTCATTACTTAGAAAATATAGCCACACACTTATATCACTTGTATAAGTATATCACAAGCGTTAAGGAGTTCTTCCTTATCCCAAATCAAATTAAATTGGTTAAAACCATTTGTCTTCAAAATATGGTTTGTTAAGCCCTTTCATAGACATATTTAGTGAAACATCATTTATAAATTACCATTACAAAATATTTCTTATAAAAATAGGGTAAGCACTGTTCAATAAGAGTTGAATTAATCGACTGAGCTTATTCACTTCACCTTTTGGTTCGGTTCCGAAGATAAATCGGTTTGAATTCAATTTTTAAAATATATTTTTTCCATTATTGGTTTAACTGAACTTCTAATTTATTATCTAGTTTTATGGTATTATTGTAATTTAAATAATTATTGTGCTAAAATGTAAAGGCATTTATTGGAATTAAGTCAAAATTTATTATAAATATTAAATTTACTAAATAAAACTTCTTCAAACATAAATTTGCATTTCACTTTGAATGATTCAATCATTTGTATAGTAACATAATATCCTAGTTTGGTTAAATCGGTTATCGACCGAATTAATCAAAATTATTTCGGTTCGGTTTTGAAAAATTTCAACTTCAATTAGATCTGAAATATTTACCTCAAAACCAACCAAACACTCACCCTTATATATGAAGTAAAATTCTTTATAAACAATCTATTAATTAAAATTAGTTATAAAAGCTTATCAATAAATTATTTAATTACTTTTACAAACATTATAAATAAATAATTATAGAATCTTGAAACATCATAAATAAATAATTATTATTAAATCATTTACAAATAAATAATTAGTCATCCTTTAAAGCATTATATATAAATAATTATAAATTAAAAACATCATTATTAGTAAAAAATAATAATTAAATTCCTTAAACAACATTAATTAAATACCAATTAGTTGTCCTTTAAACATTATTAATATAATAGTTATGAAACTTAAACCTTTATAAAACAATCATATTTCCCTTGAAATATCAATAAATAATGATTGACTACTTTTAATAAACCATTAATGAAATAATCAATGGCTTCGGGATGTCTATTCTGATAAGTCTTAGCAACCAAACTGATGTTTAAACAAGCTATAATTAATTGAGCTTAGCTTTCCTAGTCATATCACCGGTATTCACATAAGCAAGCATTTATACTTTTTGATAAAAAAATTAGCTATCAGTAGCTAATATCGCTTATTAATATTAATATTAGAAATCCAAATTAATATGTTAGTAGAAGAGAATTTATTATGCTAAATAGATGTCATACCACAACTCTTCCATTTATTAGACGGTGTTTATTTGACCAAATAGATAACACTAAAAACATGATTAATTTAACTAAGTTATAATTTAAATAACATAATTATATAAAACAATGCTGATTTATTACTTCGCATATGATCCATTACTTGAAATAAGTTTGAATACAAATTTAAACTCAAAAAATATCTAGTAGCATTTAAAGATGTTATATTGTGATCCAAGATAAAATTCACCGTAACGACCAGATTTTTGCCTGACCCGAATCGATCACTTAACCAACCAAGACCGTTTAAAATGTCGTATCATTATGAGAACATGATACATTAGAACAAAAAACAAGAGAATATTTCATTGTTTTAACAACAATTCACATTAGAGTACAAGATATATCAGAGTGTGAAAAATAAAAGATACACAGCGGAAAAAAAATATCAGATTATAAATTACAGATCATCAGAAGTATAATACAAAAGTACAATGTGCAGCAGAAAAACCTAACTAATACAGTTGAAGGGATTACACGGATACAAAGCGATCCATAGTATAGCTCCATCCATAATCCAGGATCTTGTGAAAGAATAGATCTGCAAAACCAAAACTGCTAGCCGCCCGTATGGAAAATAAGGGCACCTAGGTGAAAAGAATTAACTCCGAGTCAGTCATGCGACTGGTGTAAGAACTAAAACGGATGTTAAAACTTAACCTTAAAATAGGGTAAATCATGGTACCACGCCTATGATAGGGTTTCCTCCTAATGAATACCAGTGTAAAACAAAACCATGCAATGCTTTTTGAAAAACGAAGCTATTAAAAGACTTAGGTCCCATCACAAAATACAAGCGCAATCCGGAGGATAGATCCTCATAATAGCCAAACATGCTTGGTACTCTTTAAAACAAATATTGTTTATATTATTTCTAGTGTAGAAGATGACTTCAAAGATAAATGTTGTGACGGCCCGCCCCGCACCAACCGACACATACTCCAAAAGTGCGCTGTACACATGTCCAGTTAGCACGGAACGGGTCGTGAGAAGGAAAAGGAAGAAGGAAATGAACTAATCAAGAACCTGTAGAATGTCTCACAGCGCATAGAACCAAATATAATAATAACATACTTGACATAAAACAGGAGAGACAGTGCATAAGCTAAAAACCAGAACTAAGCATCATAGCAGCGGAAATCCAAAATATAGCTTATTACAACTTTTCAACTGTCTCAAAGCAAAAGTAAGATAAATGAGGTACACTACTAATGCCCAACTAGCGACCACCAACGACACAGGGAGAATGTGTATATATATATATCATACGTGGAAGCCTCCTGCCCGCCTCCGAATTAGCTACTCGCGCATCACCAACTAACCTGTCTCTAGTCTGCTCGTGTGAGCACCCAGAGTAATAAGAGGAGACATAAAACTCTGGGTCAGACATAAAGCCTGGTATGAGCGATAAGCAACTAAAGTGAACAATAACAGGTAGACTAAAACATACCTGAACCTGGACCTGCAACCAAAGAGTTAGCACTACATACTGTACAACACTCTAAGGTACCATATCAAGCAATGTAAAGATACGGAGGTGGGGGATGTGTGCATGTCATAATGATGGCAAATAATCAAGCGTAGCATCCATCCTCACATCACTCACTCAGTGCGTAAAGCATACGATATTCACCACTTCGATCACCCAACATGCCATGCTACGATCACTCTGCCCCATGAAGTCATAAATGGCTTCACTGCACTGATAATGTAGCCACTAATTCCTCGCTATGTCCACTTGCCCCATGGAGTTGTTCACCCCATCTGCGCTGGCTCATAGTCTTACTACGCATCACCTTGCCCCTCAGGTCATAATGACCCTACTGCACTGATAACGTAGTCTTGCTACCATCACCTTGCCCCTCAGGTCATAATGACCCTACTGCACTGATAAGTAGCCCATCATTCATTCTTAGTGGTGAATCGAAGTTATGAACGTCGACAACTCCTTAGCACACGTCCCGCAGCAAAGTCCAATCATGAAGTGAACTCATTGGCTCCCAACTGGATCTTGAGCTCCAACTTCCCATATTGGACTACCTTTGCATCTCGGGTTATTGGTCAATACTGGGTCGGATCGGGTCCTCTTCAAGCCACCGGTTCGGGTCGGGTACCTTCCATCTGTTCGGGTCGGGTCTCCTTCTGGTGCGGTCCGGGTCGGGTGTCCTCCATCTGTTCGGGTCGGGTCTCCTTTTGGTGCGGTTCGGGTCGGGTGTCCTCCATCGGTTCGGGTCGGGTACTTCACCTCGGGTCGGGTCGGGTGTCATCTCCCCTCCAGCTCGTGCCTCCGTTCCGATCCGTCTCCTCGTCCTTCTCATGCTCCTATCCGATCCATCCTCATGCCTTCGCTCCGATCCGTCCTCCTCGATCCGATCCGTCCTCCCAGTTCAACTAGCGTGGCCTTCCTTTTTGCCACTTTTTCCCAAGTGTTGGGTTCCGATCCGATCGGATTCTTTGCTCAGTTCAACATATCCGATCTGAACCCTATGTCCGATCCGATCCGAACCCTGCACTGTTTTCTGAAATTGTTCCAGCAAGTGTTTACGCTATTCGACGACGTTTTCGACCATTCTAACTATTGAAATCAATCACAAAACATTTCATACAGTCATAGCAACATGCATAATCAACCACAAACATCAAAACATCAACATGATAGGTTAAAATGGATCAAACATACCCAAAATCCCATATTTCCCCTTAAGCATGATTAGGTGAAACTAATGATAGGATTAGCAAAACTTAACCAGATTAACCCAAATTCATATCAGAGGTCTAAAACATCATTAATGAATTTATGAACATTTTTCCCGAATTTTATCATGTTTAAATTCGCTAATTAGCACTAATCACCCTTAACTAGCCATAATTAGTGTAAAACTATGCAAATCACTCACCTTAGCCACAAATAAACTAAGATCTGAAATAAATCTCTGATTTGATGTGAATCTCAATGCTAAACAGCAGCTCCAATGTTGATTTGATGAAGATTTTCCTTGATTAGAGGTTGCTAAGCCAAATCCTTAACCAAAAGGTGATTTGGAGGTGATTTAGAGGTTGGAGGCCATTTTTAGGGTTCCTTGGTGATAAGTGGAGGCTAGAAATCTGAAATGGAATGATCCTCTATCTCATTTCAGCCTCCCCATAACCCTAATCCCGAAATGGGTTATGGGCCTATCCACTAATCACCCGATTTGGCCCGGTTAAGCAGTTTTTCACCCTCCAAACCTTGTTCCAACCATATCTCCCAAACGGTAAGTCCGTTTGGCTATTATGACCACTCTACGTAAAGGTAAACCATCAAACGAATCAAATGGAAGTGGTTTCAGGTCAAAATTCCTTTCCAATCAAAAGTTATGGCCAAAACAGTACCAACTAGGGGCAAAATGGTCATTTAGCAATCGACAAAAATCATGAACATGGGAAATGACTCTAATGGATGTTTCCCAAAGTTACATGACCATACGACTTCATATGAGAAGAAAATAAATATTCTACGACCCCTCATGTGTAGAATGCGGGTCATTACACTCTCCCCCCCCTTAAGAAATTTCGCCCCCGAAATTCCCTAATCAAAGCACACACAAAGGTCCCGCATGCCTATCAATCATAAAACAACAATCAAACATACAAAACAAGCAAAACAAATCTACCCTAGCATGCAGAATAACTAAATCGCAAGGTAAATCTTACCAGGCAAAGAGTTCTGGATAAGCCTTCCTAATGCTCTCCTCTGTCTCCCAAGTACAATCATTCTCGTTCTCGCCCCACTGAACCTTGACTAGCTTCACCGCCTTCCTTCGAAGTTGCTTCGTATCGTGCCCCACAATACGAATCGGCTTGCGGTTCCCAACCGCCTCGGGTTCTACTTCGAAGTCCTCTAACTGATCAGGTGAAATAGTCACATCTGAGTCGTGAACGAACTTCCTTAGTTGGGAAACATGAAATACATTATGAACTCCCGCCATCTTCTCTGGTAAGCCAAATCTATACGCCAAATTCCCGACTAATTCAAGAACAGGGAATGGGCCAACGAATCTTGGTGCCAACTTGCCTCTCCTGCCAAATCGTATCACGCTCTTTAATGGAGAGATCTTGACAAACACCAAGTCACCAACGGAGAATTTCAAGTCTCTTCTCCTCTTATCAGCATAACTCTTATGCCTATCTTGGGCAGTTTTCATTCTTTGCTGAATGATCTTGATCTTATCGGAAGTTTCCCTCACCACATCTGGTCCAAGCATAAACTTCTCGCCAGTCTCTATCCAACATGATGGTGAGTTGCACGGTCTTCCGTACAAAGCTTCATATGGAGCCATACCGATACTGGATTGGTAGCTATTATTATATGCAAACTCTACTAGATGCAAATGGTCATCCCAAGATCCACCAAAATCCAATATACAAGCTCTCAAGAGATCTTCCAATATACGATTCACCCTCTCCATCTGGCCGTCGGTCTGAGTATGATATGCGGTACTGAGATGTAATCCTGACCCTAGAGCCTCTTGGAAACTCTTCCAAAACCCACTAGTGAACAACGGGTCTCGGTCACTCACAATGCTTTTGGGTACTCCATGAAATCTCACTACCCACTTCATATACAATTCTGCCAACTTGGCCGCTGTTATGGTCGATTTGACTGGTATAAATCTTGCACTTTTAGTCAATCGATCCACAATTACCCAAATGCTATCATATCCTGATCTAGTCCTTGGTAAGCCATCGATGAAATCCATCGAGACTTGCTCCCATTTCCATTCGGGAATTTCCGATGGTTGCAACAACCCACTAGGCTTCTTTTGCTCGGCTTTAACTAGCTGGCAATTCATGCATTTGGATATAAACTTCCCAACATCTCTTTTCATCCCTTCCCAGTAGTAAGTCTGCTTCATGTCTCGATACATCTTATTACCACCGGGATGTATAGTCAGTTTTGAGTGATGACATTCTCTAAGCACTTCATCTCTCAAACCATTCACGTTGGGTACAACTAGTCTTACATTCTTCCGAAGCCATCCATCTCGATCAAGCCCATACACATTCATCTCCTCATTGATATCCATCTCTAACTTGGAGATGACTTCCAATAGATTAGGATCGTCCCTCTGGCTAGAACCAATCCACTCTATCAAAGTGGGTCTGATCGTCAAACTAGCTAGCATAACTGGATCCAATTCGCACCTTGGTCTCAAATCAAACCCCGCGATATACTCCAGTTGCTTCCATTCAAGAAACGTCGCCCCTAAACTGGCATGTCTCCTACTCAAGGCATCGGCTACCGCATTACCTTTCCCAGGTGTATATGCGATATCAAAATCATACGAAGCCAAGAACTCTAACCATCTTTGCTGCCGGAGATTCAGATCTTTCTGGGAGAAGAGATACTTTAACGACTTACGATCGGTAAACAACTCAAATCTTTCTCCCAGGAGATAATGTCTCCACATCTTCAGCGCAAATACAATCGCTGCCAATTCCAAATCATGGGTAGGATACTTCTTCTCATGCGGCTTTAGCTGTCGACTAGCATAAGCTACAACCCTACCTCCTTGCATCAATACAACACCCAGTCCGGTACCACAAGCATCCGTGTATACCATCATCTCTTCATTCCCTTTAGGAATGACTAACACTGGCGCACGCGTCAACTTCTCCTTTAAACTTTTGAAGGCATCCTTACACACTCCGTCCCAGACAAAGGACCGATTCTTCTTAGTCAACTGAGTCAACGGTGCTGCTATCTTGGAGAAGTCCTGGATAAACTTACGATAATATCCAGCTAACCCCAAGAAACTTCTTACATCTGTAGCATTCTTGGGCGTAGGCCAATCCTGTACCGTAGCCACCTTCGCAGGGTCCACGGCAATACCACTCTCGGAAACAACATGACCCAAGAATCTCACTTCCCTTCTCCAAAATGACACTTAGAGAATTTCGCTTTTAATTGGTGTTTCCTCAACACCTCCATCACTATCCTCAAGTGCCCCTTGTGTTCCTACTCTGTCCTTGAGTAAACAAGGATATCATCCACGAACACAAGAACAAACTTATTCAACTGATCTCTGAATACTCGATTCATAAGATCCACAAAATAGGCTGGTGCATTGGTCAACCCAAATGGCATGACCAACCACTCATAAAATCCAGACGGCGTCCTAAATGCCATTTTCGAAACACTCTCATCCGCTACTTGTAGCTGATGAAATCCTGTTGCGAGGTCCAACTGGGAGAACACTCTTGCTCCTTCCAGCTGATCAAACAAATCATCTATCCGCGGTAGAGGATACTTATTCTTCCTCGTCACCTTATTCAACT
The DNA here is from genome assembly GCA_030737875.1 of Allium sativum. Taxonomy (NCBI): domain Eukaryota; kingdom Viridiplantae; phylum Streptophyta; class Magnoliopsida; order Asparagales; family Amaryllidaceae; genus Allium; species Allium sativum. The sequence continues at coordinate 24,981 of JASFAX010003112.1, forward strand.
CGCGATAGTCCACACACAAACGAAGGGAACCATCTGCCTTAGTGGCAAACACAACTGGTGCTCCCCACTCGGAGACACTCCTAATAAATCCCTTCTTCAAAAGATTGCTGACTTGCACCCCGAGCTCTCGCTACTCCCTTGGTGCCATACGACGAAGTGGCATCACTATAGGTCTGGCATCTTTCACTAAATCAATACGGAACTCAATCTCTCGGTGTGGTGGAAGCCCGGTCACCTCCTCGAAGACGTCCGGATACTGGCCAACCACGGGCACATGTGACAACTCATCCTGCGGGATGTCGAGGGAATTTACAAAACTAGCCATAACCCCATCACTAGGTAGACTACCAAACACTACCCTCCGCCCATCATCTGCCCTCACTGTCACCAAAAAGCCCTCACAGTCTACCACCACCCCGTATCTTTGGAGTCAATCGACTCCCAATATAATGCCATACCCAGTAAAGCCCAAAACAAAGCAATCACAAACAAACATACATCCATGACTCGATAAGACCAAATTCTTGCAAATCATACTAAGGCTAGTCGAACCACCAATCGGGTTCGTCACAACCAATGGTCTATCGACTATCTCGGGTTCCAGTCCCAACCTATCTACCAGGTCACTAGATATGAAGGAACTGGAAGCCCCAGTATCAAACAAAACTCGAACTGGTACATCATAAATAGAAAGCATACCTTGAATAACAACATTCTTTCCTTTCTCCGTCGCAGTTGGGGGCATTCGACGAAGAAGGAACAACATCAATAGCATATGCTTTCACAATATGCTTTTCCTTAAGAGGTTGCGGACACTTGTCCTTATGATGTCCCACTTGACCACAGTTGTAGCACTTCCTTTCCGCTGGCTTGGCCCAACATTCTTTAGCATAATGACCCTTCTTACCACAGCTGAAGCACTCAACATCCTTCTTGCTCTTTTTCTGGCCACCCTTAGATTGGTCTTGCTTCCTCTTATTCTGAGAGTTATTCTTGCCTCCACCGCCTGCTTGCGGCTTTGGCCCTTCTGCAGATGCAGCCTCAGTCTTTGACTTATGGTAAAGACTCTCTGATCTCAAAGCCTTCCCCACGATCGATTCAAAAGTCTCATCGATGTGGTTGATAAGCCTTTCCCCCAAGTATCCATCCAAACCAGTAATGAACTTCTCATTCTTCTTCTCAGGAGTATCAATAAGAGACAGTCCATACTTCGACAAAGTGTCGAACTCAGCAATATAATCAGAAACTGCCCTTCCGTTCTGCTTGAGTTCCAAGAACCTCTTAAACAACACTGACTTCTGGGTAGCTGGAATAAACTTCTCGCTAAAGCGAGCCTTGAACTGATCCCAAGTAACCTAATCCTCTGGAGTAGCTGTTCTAATGGCATTCCACCAATTCATCGCTCGCCCTTGCAGCTGACGAGACGCTAGCCTTCTCTTCATCGCATCCTCAAGACCTAAGTCATCAAAGATACAATCACAGCTATCCATCCAGTCTTGAACATCTGTGGCCGACTCCATTCCGTGAAACGGCTTTCCACCAAGATTAGTGTAATCTTTGCACAACTTGGCGAAATCGACCCTAGGCGCCTGCACTACTGGGCCAACACCAACTCCGGGATTGGGAACTGCCCCTTGCACTTCTCTAAGCATATCTCTCATGAGGTTAGTAAACATCGCCCTCATGTCAGCGGCATTCCCTTGGTTGGTCCCTCTACCAGCACCCCTCGTGTCTCGGCTCATTGTCAATCTGAAAAAGGAAACGATTAACGACCCCATAGTAGTGCTAGTGCAGTGCGACTTCATTCTTATACTACTAATAGTATATACATATATAGCTTTTTGAAAACCAAAATAATCACAAATACGTGCTCTCATATACGTACTATCTCTCCCTGGTGTCTTTCCCAAGGTTAACTACGCAACCTAGAGCTCTGATACCAAGTGTGACGGCCCGCCCCGCACCAACCGACACATACTCCAAAAGTGCGCTGTACGCATGTCCAGTTAGCACGGAACGGGTCGTGAGAAGGAAAAGGAAGAAGGAAATGAACTAATCAAGAACCTGTAGAATGTCTCACAGCGCATAGAACCAAATATAATAATAACATACTTGACATAAAACAGGAGAGACAGTGCATAAGCTAAAAACCAGAACTAAGCATCATAGCAGCGGAAATCCAAAATATAGCTTATTACAACTTTTCAACTGTCTCAAAGCAAAAGTAAGATAAATGAGGTACACTACTAATGCCCAAGTAGCGACCACCAATGACACAGGGAGAATGTGTGTATATATATATCATACGTGGAAGCCTCCTGCCCGCCTCCGAATCAGCTACTCGCGCATCACCAGCTAACCTGTCTCTAGTCTGCTCGTGTGAGCACCCAGAGTAATAAGAGGAGACATAAAACTCTGGGTCAGACATAAAGCCTGGTATGAGCGATAAGCAACTAAAGTGAACAATAACAGGTAGAATAAAACATACCTGAACCTGGACCTGCAACCAAAGAGTTAGCACTACATACTGTACAACACTCTAAGGTACCATATCAAGCAATGTAAAGATACGGAGGTGGGGGAGGTGTGCATGTCATAATGATGGCAAACAATCAAGCATAGCATCCATCCTCACATCACTAACTCAATGCGTAAAGCATACGATATTCACCACTTCGATCACCCAACATGCCTTGCTACGATCACTCTGCCCCATGAAGTCATAAATGGCTTCACTGCACTGATAACGTAGCCACTAATTCCTCGCTATGTCCACTTGCCCCATGGAGTTGTTCACCCCATCTGCGCTGGCTCATAGTCTTACTACGCATCACCTTGCCCCTCAGGTCATAATGACCCTACTGCACTGATAACGTAGTCTTGCTACCATCACCTTGCCCCTCAGGTCATAATGACCCTACTGCACTGATAAGTAGCCCATCATTCATTCTTGGTGATGAATCGAAGTTATGAACGTCGACAACTCCTTAGCACACGTCCCGCAGCAAAGTCCAATCATGAAGTGAACTCATTGGTTCCCAACTGGATCTCGAGCTCCAACTTCCCATATTGGACTACCTTTGCATCTTGGTTTATTGGTCAATACTGGGTCGGATCGGGTCCTCTTCAAGCCACCGGTTCGGGTCGGGTACCTTCCATCTGTTCGGGTAGGGTCTCCTTCTGGTGCGGTTCGGGTCGGGTGTCCTCCATCTGTTCGGGTCGGGTCTCCTTCTGGTGCGGTTCGGGTCGGGTGTCCTCCATCGGTTCGGGTCGGGTACTTCACCTCGGGTCGGGTGTCATCTCCCCTCCAGCTCGTGGTTCCGTTCCGATCCGTCTCCTCGTCCTTCACATGCTCCTATCCGATCCATCCTCATGCCTTCGCTCCGATCCGTCCTCCTCGATCCGATCCGTCCTCCCAGTTCAGCTAGCATGGCCTTCCTTTTTGCCACTTTTTCCCAAGTGTTGGGTTCCGATCCGATCGGATTCTTTGCTCAGTTCAACATATCCGATCCGAGCCCTATGTCCGATCCGATCCAAACCCTGCAGTGTTTTCTGAAATTGTTCCAGCAAGTGTTTACGCTATTCGACGACGTTTTTGACCATTCTAACTATTGAAATCAATCACAAAACATTTCATACAATCATAGCAACATGCATAATCAACCACAAACATCAAAACATCAACATGATAGGTTAATATGGATCAAACATGCTCAAAATCCCATTTTTCCCCTTAAGCATGATTAGGTGAAACTAATGATAGGATTAGCAAAACTTAACCAAATTAACCCAAATTCATATCAAAGGTCTAAAACATCATTTAGGAATTTATGAACATTTTCCCCGAATTTTATCATGTTTAAATTCGCTAACTAGCACTAATCACCCTTAACTAGCCATAATTAGTGTAAAACTATGCAAGTCACTCACCTTAGCCACAAATAAACTAAGATCTGAAATAAATCTCTGATTTGATGTGAATCTCAATGCTAAAGAGTAGCTCCAATGTTGAGTTGGTGAAGATCTTCCTTGATTAGAGGTTGCTAAGCCAAATCCTTAACCAAAAGGTGATTTGGAGGTGATTTAGAGGTTGAAGGCCATTTTTAGGGTTCCTTGGTGATAAGTGGAGGCTAGAAATCTGAAATGGAATGATCCTCTATCTCATTTCAGCCTCCCCATAACCCTAATCCCGAAATGGGTTATGGGCCTATCCACTAATCACCCGATTTGGCCCGGTTAAGCAGTTTTTCACCCTCCAAACCTTGTTTCAGCCATATCTCCCAAACGGTAAGTCCGTTTGGCTATTATGACCACTCTACGGAAAGGTAATCCATCAAACGAATCAAATGGAAGTGGTTTCAGGTCAAAATTCCTTTCCAATCAAAAGTTATGGCCAAAACAGTATCAACTAGGGGCAAAATGGTCATTTATCAATCGACAAAAATCATGAACATGGGAAATGACTCTAATGGATGTTTCCCAAAGTTACATGACCATACGACTTCATATAAGAAGAAAATAAATATTCTACGATCCCTCGATGCGTAGAATGCGGGTCATTACAAATGTATCAATCTTGGACGATATAATACCCTATCCTATTATGTCGCTGTATAGGTTTACAACTAAGACCATAAAGTCGTGTATTATAAATTGGGTTTCCATCATGAGCCGAGGCAAGGGACCCTTCCTCATCCAATTTGGACCATCTCTAGCAAGATGTCCAGGACTACATGCATGTGACCCTTGGATTGACAGGGCCAGTCAGCCGTGCTCTGCTAATTATTTATGATGGATCGTACATTTCCCGGTCCTATAAGACTTATTGGTCAATATGTTGACTACTTTGGCCTTGTGCCGCTATATCCGAGGGCCTCACTTCCATCATCCACATAAGTAAAGTGTTTGGGCTCCATACCATGACATAACCTTTAGATAGAAAGAAATACATGTCCCTTATCCCGTTTTTGACTCATACCGGGGTGCGAAGCTCATAAATTAACGCCATACACAAAGCTACGCCATATTGGTCATGCTTTGATCATCATTCACAAAGCTCTGCTTTTCAACAAAAGATTTGATCCATGCATCTAAGCATATCATATTGTCAACCCATACCATATCATTGATATCTACCAATACATAACCTCTTTGCTCATGTGTCTCAGAGAAGGGTGTTAACCTAAGAGAATAAATTCTCTGTCACCAAATAGATATCTATTTAGCAAAAATCACTGAATATAGCATTTATTACTGTGTCAGACATACAATCCATTTGCAAGTTCATTCCTTGTCTGAACGAAACTGGAGGCACCTTATTTCTCGTCCCATATGTCCAATACATAAGAGAGGTCCTCGCATATCCGGCCGATCTCCTAATCGTCTATATGATCACCACTTATTACCTCGTCTTGGGTGTACATCCCAATTGAGACATTAGTAATAATCCAAATGATGTGAAGATCTCCGGTCTTCAACCATTGCCTTTGTATCTTCGACTTTTAACCATTGTAGCAGTTATTCAGAATGGGCTAAATCCAGTCTTTCCCAGTAACACACGTATCTTTGAAATCATGTGATATATAAACATACCAACGATCTCATTCCAATCCAGATTATTCTTTTATTCAAATATTCATTACATGGGAATTAACCACCTAAATCTTATAAAGATTTGTATCATTTAAACTTATCGTTTAAATCGTTCTTGGAAATCATTTCATAATTCTTTTTATAATATCTTTACATGCTTCAAGGTTTGTAAACATTATTGGGATAAAAGAATCTTACACAAACGATTATATTTTAAATCGTTATCCCATTTCCCAACCTACCCATCCCATAGAACAAAAATGGTAGTACTCCACATCTCACACCTATCGTGTTACGGTAAATTTAATTACCAATTTACATTACATTTCCATTCTAATTAAAGATTCATTAAAACTCCACTTAGTTTTAATCCTCAAATCAATTTAAATGACTATTCAACTTTAGGAAATTATTCTTGTCTTTAATTGGGTTAAAGAAAAAATGTCATTTAAAGAATTGTTCACGAAAAACCCAAAATCTATCTTCCATTAAATTCCAATTTAATTTATTAAATTGGAAAATTCCAATGAATCTTAATCAAAAGATTAGTAGCCTAAATTCCATTTCAACTGGGTTTAAAAACTGTAATAACCCGGAAATGTCGAACCAATTTAAAATTTTTATTTTGGCAATTTTAATGAATTTTGAATATTTAAAATGATTTATTCTATATAATAACGACAAGAAATTAATTTTGAATAGAATTAGAATGTATATATTTATTTGAATCGAAGTTAGAATATAAAAATCTATTTAAATTATAAAAGGAATTGGAAATGGCGTGGTAGTTTGAAAATTCGATTTCAAAGTTCAAATGAATGTACAAGATTCAAAATAAATCGAATTTTAGCAAAACCGAAAATATTAGAGTATATTTGAAAATATTTTTCCAATGAATCCGAAAAATTGAAATTTCATAGCGGAAAAAAAAAGTTATGCCCAGTTGAAAATTCAGAATAGTCGCTATGGAATTTTGGCCCTTAAAAATAGCGATTTTGCAAACGACCTTCGTTTTTGACGAAAATGCTTTTGTTGGATTCAGGATGTAAAATTATTGCTATATTCCAAAATTCATATTTTTTGAAATCAATATGTGAGCGTGGCAAAGGAAAACGTGGTTTGTCAATTTCAATCAATTTGGATCGACCATAAAATGGCCATTTTTCAAACGGTCTTCAAATTTGACGAAATTAATTTTGTTAGGACCGTATCATCAATACAAATCTAGAAATAATTTTATGGGAATTTTTAGTATCAGTATGTGACCCCGGTAAATTGTAATGTACGTTTGAATTTAAAATATGATGATTTATATTTTAGATTTGACGAAAACTGATTGTAACAGCCGAATTGGGTTAGTTAGGGGTGACAGTCATTGGGTTCGATTCGGGGTCAGAAAGAAAAATCAACTCTTTAGAATATAAAATAATTAAATATATAATTATATAATTTGGTTAACCAATCTTTTACCTCTCCCTTCCCCCATTAGTTCAGATCCAAATAGAGAAAAAAAACGCGATGCTGCTCCAGACCTGTCGCCCGTCGCCCCCTCCCCCATCGGAAACCCGCCTCTTCGAGCCACCCATCGCCGCAAACGCAGGGACCGCGCCTCTCCCCAAAGCCGCCCGCCCGATGGCGCACAACTCTCCCTTCCTCCTCGCGACGACGACCAAGATCTACCCCCCTCCGACAATCTCGAGCCACATGAACCCCCTACCACCTGCGATGTACTAAACCCCTTCCCTCAGCCACGTGAACACCGTCCCCCATCCCAAAAACTGATTTTCTTTTATTTGGCTAGCAAAGGTGAGTGTTTATGATATTTGTTTTTATTTCAGTTTTTATCACATATAAATCGATATAAAAATTTGATCTTTATTAGCATGAAGTTATGATTTTTATTAGCACGAAATTATTATTTTTATTCGCATGAAGATTAGGTTTTTATCATAGAAAAGATTGGATTTTTATACCTATAAAGCGATGATTTTTATAAAAAAATGATTTTTAAATTGAAGAAAGCTATGATTTTTAAATATAGAAAGGTTTGATTTTTTTAAATTAGAAATGGTATGATCTTTATGGTAGGAAAGCTTTGATTTTTAATAAACAAAAGCTTTGATTTTTAATTAACAAAAGATGAGATCTTTATTTATGGATAGGTAGGACTTTTTAATTGTTGGAAAGATATGATTTTTAACACGATAAAAATTGGATTTTTGTTATAAGAAAGGCGAGATAAAAATATGTTTCTTATCAATATGAAGTAGCGTTAAAAAATTGGATTTTTATGGTATGAAGAGCATTATAAAAATATGATTTTTATGTATGTAACATATAAAGATTAGATGTTTATTTATACAAAGGTAAGATTTTTGTTTATAAAATTTTAAAATTTTAATATTATAAAGATTTGATTTTTAGAAACGAAAAGGCTCAATTTTTAGAAATGAAAAGATATGATTTTTAGTGATGTAAAAGAATGATTTTTAGTTTATAAAAAGGAGATTTTTAGTTATGTAAAAATTCGATTTTTAGCATATAAAATATGATTTTTATACGAATGGTACAATAATAAAAATGTGATCTTTTATATGTAAGAAGCGAAATAAAAATGTGATTTTTATACGAACGGTATAAGAATAAAGATGTGATTTTTAACATATACCGCGTGAAACAGATCTCATTTGAAATGCGATGGAGATTTTCTACATATGAAGAGTCGTGGCGTTTGGTTTAACTTCTAGGTGAGAATTTCTCACTTTAAATTTTATTTTCTACTTAAAATATATAATAGGATGCAGACGGTGCTTAGCAGCACCCGACATCTGTCGTCCACAGACCATGGACGACTTGTTTGTTTGTTTGTGTTGTGAAAGTTGATTGTGTGATGTGGAATAGAATAAATATTTTATAGTTAAAAATATAATTTTTAACGTGTATATGAATAAAATAAATATTTATAAACAAATCGGATGATTTGTTTATGTACACACATTTGACTGATATTGATTGGGATGATAAATTTTACACATCGCCTAACTGCACAAATAAAACCTGTGTTTGCTTGTTTGAAACCCCACACGGGTATTGGGATGATATATAACGTACAGTAGTAACAATAATTAACGGTATGTCAATTGATTGATTGATAGGCTGTTATAAGCGTTGAATATTTATATTTGATGCTTATGCAGTGTAGAATGCACTTTGGATGATGGTTGACTGCGTTTAAATGTTGTAGTGTACGTGCGTGTATGGAATCCATATAAATCAAATTATATGGTAATTGACTGTGTCTGATTCCTGTTCAGAAAGAATAAATATTTTTAAATAACGAATATTTTAAAATAATGAATATTTTAAAATAATATTCAATAAAAGATCAAAATCTGATTTTGATGTCCGATTGGGGATGGACACGAATATATTTAAATATATATAGCCATGTTGATTAGATTAATGTCATTTTGACGTGAACGATATTTATCGATTTCAAATTTCAAAATCTAATGTTTGGAAAATATTATCATGTATATATCGATGATATGGAATATTCAATTTTGATTAGAAATTGAATATGAAGTTGAAATCGTTTTGAAAATGAATTTAAAACGATTTATAAAATATATTTTAAATGGAAATCGACGAAATATATTATATATATATATAATGGCTTGATTAGAATGCGCCGCACCCGGCAGTTCGTAAATTTCGACCATCGACTTCGAATGGACATTACGGGAGATCCGACCGTCGGATTCTCCTAAAACCGAAACCAATAGGTTCGTATTGAAAAGAGCTTTATAAAGAATACAAGAATTTTGAAATCTAACGGATGGATATGGAATCATGTCCAAATCAAATTTGAAAAAGGTAGTTGTAAATGCAGTTCGATGGCCGTTTATGGAAATCGACTGTACGGGCCTTGATAAAATTATTAAAAATATTAATAATTTGCGTAAAATCATAATAAATGATTGGGAAAGAATTGGGCTGAAAAATCCCATATTTGAAAAGATAAAAATATATTTTTATCGAAATGAACTAGTTTTGAACTAGAATCATAATCCATTTTTTTTTAAAATAAATAAATTGGATTTGAAATGGTTTTAAAAATAACTGGAATTTCCAATATAATTATTGGAATGGATTTGAATTTAAATTGTCTTTGGAATATTTTGATGTTGGATTCGGGATTATATAGACATTGTTATGGAAATTTGGAAGATATATCCTATATCTTTATTTCCAAAGCGATATTTGTTGATTTTAGAATTTGATATTGAATATACGCCGATATATTTTCTATTCAGAGTCTTGTATTTAACATCAAATAGGATTTGGGTTTGTCATTAATGGTGTCTTCATTAACACTGTTCCTAAACCGAGTCGAGAAAAGATTAAATCTTTTTATTTAGATTTAATGAAGTATACCAATTAATTAATATTTAATTGGAATTAATTTTTGGGTTTATCATGAACGGTGTTTTAAATAACATTTGTTCTTTGACCCGATTAAAAATGGAATGTGAATTGGGTTTGTTGTAAACTGTGTTTTTTGACGACATTCGTTCTTTAACCTGATTTACTATGAAATGTGATTTGGAATTTATAAATCTTTTTAATAAAATTTAACAGGAATTTTCCAAAGTAAAGTTTTCCAATTTAATATATTATATAGGAGTTGAATGGAATTCGATTTGATAATGATCGAAATGAGATTCTATGGAGGAAGATTGTTAATACATATGGAATTTAAAGGGCTTTGCCGCTATTCCATTTATATTATTAGTCGGATACGGAAATTGATATCGATTATATATATTGATTTGTTTTTTCGTGAAGATTTCATAATTAATGGAATGTGATTTGGGTTTATCGTGAACTGTGTTTTAAATGACATTAATTCTTTAACCAGTTAAAGACAGGATTACAGGTTTGTCATTGTATTTCGAACTGTGTGGTTGATCTCTACTAAATATATATTTGTTTGGTGGCGGAGAATTTATTCTCTTGCTTAACACCCTTCTCTGAGACGTACGAGCTTAGAGGTTATATATCGGCAAAAATCAAGAGTACAGTGTAGATTGTCGATGCGACATGTTTGTGTTTCCAAAGTTAAATAATCACTAATATTGATTTTTGGGAAGATTAAAACTAAGTAGAATTTTAATGAATCTTTAATTAGATTGAAATGGGAATTAATAATTTAAATTGTCAAATTTGAGAAATGATCGAGAATGGAGTCTCGCCAGTTTTGCTCCTAGCGATAGTTAAATCTTTAATTAGATTTGAACGGGAAACGGTAATTAAATTTTACCGATTACACCGTGGTGTTAGTTATGGAGTAATACCAATCTTCTCCATGGGATGAATAGGTTGGGATTCGGAAATAAAATAAATGATTACTTCGGTAAGGTGTACTAATCCCGACTAGTTTGGAAAACAGTATTATGGTTTGAAATGTTATCCAAAGAAAGATTAAAGAATAAATTTAAAAGAATTTATCTTTGGTAAAATTAATGGGAACATTTCCCTAATGATGTGAATATTTGAATAAAAGAATATTATAGATTGGAATGAGGCGTATGTTGTGTTTTTATGGCACTTGTTTATTATATACGCAAGTTATTCGGAAAGCCCGGGTTTATACCCATTCTGAATAACTGATTCGACGATAAGTCGACGATGAAGACGGTGGTTGAAGACTAGAGGTCTTCACATCATTTGGATGATTACTGATGTGTTGATTGGGCTGTACACCCAAGACGAGGTAATAAGTGGTGATTGTCCAGACGTACTTGGAGATCGACGGATATGCGAGGGCCTCTCTCCTGTATTGGACATATGGGACGAGGAATAAGGTGCCTCCGGTTTCGTTCAGACCTAGAACGAACTTGTAAATGGATTGTGTGTTTGACAATGGATTTTATTCTGTGTTGATTGATTTCTATTAAATATATATCTGTTTGGCGGCGGAGAATTTATTCTCTTTCTTAACGCCCTTCTCTGAGACGTACGAGCTTAGAGGTTATATATCGATAGATATCAGTCGCATGGCATGAATTGCCTGTATGGCATGCTGAGATGTAGTGAAATGCTGAGATGCAGTGATCAAGGCTTTTGTTGAAAAGAAGTGTCTTATGGTTGATGATCAAAGCACGATTTTAATACAGCGCAACTTTGTGTATGGCATTAATTCGCGAGCCTCACACCTCGGTATGAGTTAAAAAGGGGATCAGACCGTTGGGAGAACACGACGTTTCTTTCTGGCTATGGGTGGTGATAGCATTTTACATGCCCTGACATTTATGTCATTTTTACCTATGTGGTTGTTAGATTGCGAGGTGCCTCAGATATATCGGTCTCTTCGGAGTTGATGGATAGGTTCGACAGGACCGGGAAACGTGTGTTCAAGAATAACTAATCCTCAAACGTAATGGAGGACCGACCTAACCGATCCAAGGGTTGCCCAAAGTGCGTAGTCCTGAGACATTGGCTAAAGTGTCTCGAAGCGGTGAGGAGCCATCCCTGACCTCGACTCATGACGGAAATCCAATTTCCAATACGTGATATTTCGGCTTTGATTATAAAGCTTAGTATTGGCGACAATATATGGTACCCATGCCATCTAGGATTGATACATTTATATTTGAAGTTGTTTTAAATACTATGCACTTATAATAGTATTAAATGACTTATTTTGAACGTATCAAGCATGTTTGGCTATTATAAGGTAAAACTCTATCCTCCGCCTTGCATTGCATTGTGTGATGGGACCTGAGTCTTATAATAGCTTCATTTTTTCAGTATGCATTGCGCTGTTTGTTTTATACACTGGTATTCCTGGGAGTAAACCCGTTCCGTGTTATACGGCATGGTCCCTTGATTTACTTTATTTTTAAAATAAGGATTTAATAACTATTTTAGTTCTCACACCAGTCACATGACTGACCTGGAGTTTATTGTTTTAACCTAAACTCTGGGTACCCCTATTTTCCACATGGGCAGCTAGTAGTTTTAGTTTTGCAGATTTATATTCACAAGATCCTGGTTTACAGCTGGAACGATATTCAGAAAGATCTGTATCCGTTTATCTCTTTCAGTTGTGTTTTGTATTATTTTTCCTCTGCTATGTATTTAAATGTAATTTAAATCTCTGATATTTTCTGATGTATATTATTTATTCATACTCCGTTATATTCTTATATTCTGATGGAATTGTTGTAATAAGCAATGAAATGTTCTTCTATTGTTTTCTGATTCATCTTGTCCTCAACTCAATCCGGGCTTTCCTTTACGGGGAGTTCGGGTCGTTTCAAGAATAGTGTTATTAAAGACACCATTCACAACAAATTCAAAATCCCGTTTTTATATTAAATACAAGGCTTTGAATAGAAATCGTATCGACTTATATTCAATATCAAATTCTAAAACCAACTGATACCATATTGGTGATAACGATATCTATATCTTCCAAAATCCTCAACGATATTCGTATAATTACGAAATCCAATATCTTAATGTCTGAAGATTATTTCCATTCAAATCCAATCCAATTCATATGTTGGAAAGCTCTTGTAATATTAAAACCATTTACAACCCATATGTTAATTTAAAACCATTGAATATTTTAACTTCAGAAAACATCATATAATCTTAGTCGAATATCGAATATCCAATGTTCCTCTCGGTTCTTCCCACCCCTCGCCTAACGGAATAATTTCCAGTTAGATCTCACGGGTGCTATTAGACTGTACTCTCAGGAATCATAGCATATTCCTTTTGGTTTTTTATTCTAGTTGTTAACTAGCTCATTCCGATAAAAATATCTTTTATCTTTTCAAACCCGAAATATTCCATCCAAAATATTTCCAAGTCATTATTATGATTTAACATAATTTACTTATATCTTTAATATTTTATTAATGCCCTTACAGTCGGTTTCCCATTGCGTCCACCGTACTGCATCCATAGCGACTTTTTCCGAAATAGATTTGGACTTATTTAAAAATTAAATGTTGGGTCTTAAAATTTCTCAATTAATTTGAATGGTCATTTCATTACGGATCTAATGCTTCTAGTGTCAGGAGTATTCAATAGTCGGATCACCCGGTACGTCAATTTGAAGTTACAAATTGACGTTCGTGAAGTGTCACTACGCGGTAAGTCTTATTCAAACCCGAATCGATTTATATATAAATTGAATCTCCTTCCAATTTTTTTTATAAGTTATATAAAATATTTATAATCATTATTGGAAATTCTATTTCCATCGTTCCTTCTCAAAATCGCATATTTCAATATTAAGATTTTTTTTAATGTTATTTTAATCATTGAAATAATATTATTTTTTGAAACTCGTTATTTTAAACACAAATTTTCCTTTTGTTCATAATTAAAATAAACAAAGAAATTTTGAAAAGAAATTTCTTTTAAAACTTTGGTTACGTAGCGTAATTGAACTTCATTTTAGAAAGTTACTATTCATTTCAAGTCAAAAACTACGATATCCCAAAACTGTATGAAAATTAATTTAAAATCAATCGGTTTAGTTACAAAAATTTACCGATAACTTTATTGTTGGATCTAGATTAACCCTATAGGGGGGTGAATAGGGTTTATTGAAAAACATGCGAGATATTAAAAGTATCAAATCACAGAATGTAGCAGAAATAAAAATACAGAAAGTAAATGACACACAGATATACCCAGCTTTGGCAAAATTCTGCCTACTACTGCATTCCTAAGGTTTCTACTAGGTAATAGAACAGATCCCACTTACAAGACCATGTAAACTCGCGAACCCCTGACTCATATTCTAATCCTATGGTCAAAACCCTAGACCGATCTAATCCCCTAGATTAGATTTCCCCTTATTACAACCCTATAACCAGTAAACCCTAGATTTTACAGACTCTAGTAAACTGCTAGTTAACCCCTAACTGATTTCCCCTAGATTTTATAAATTCTAGAACTGTTTGATCGGTTTACAAAAGAAATTGAAAAAACAAAAAAAAACAAATCTAAAACCCTTAAAAATATAAGCCAAAAACAAAAAACCCCTTTACAAAAATTAGGCTGACCATTTTGTAAATTAACAAACCCGTTCTCTTTGGTCTCTGAAACAAATGGCGGCTTCTAATTTGGGGTTACGGTTTTCTGAGAATCCCAAATCTTCGACGCTGGATTGATTGCTCTTGGTCTAATATTTGAAGTTCGAATGAAAGATGCCCTTCTTGTCCATGATTTTGGATTTCTCTCGATCAAAAAAAGAAAAGTGAGTATCTTCGTTTATTCATTTTAATTTGTTTGCTGTGATTTTCGATCTGCTCCTTTGCCAGTGATGATGGGTTAATATAGGATTATAGAATCATTTTGATTTCTCCGATTTCACATACTGGCTCGACTGATTTGCTGTTACTTTCCCTTTTTGATTGACCTTGAATTTCTCGACTTTGAACTAACTTGATATTTGCGACCAACTTGAAAAACTTCCCTAGCGTGATTTATATTGGAGTTGTTGCCATTAATCTCCTTATGTAGATTTTGCTGCCTTGAATGAAATGATTCCCTTGATTTGATTTTATGTAAATTGAATGTCCTTGAATTCTTGAATGATTTGCTCGATTTAATTTGAGAAGTCAATTTTGGAAAACCTTAAATTATTGCCAACCTTTTGTTTCCTGATTTGAATTGATTTCCATAGTGTTGAAAACTATGTTGAGTTTCTGGAAAACTATTTGTCGAGATAGAAACATTTGATTTTTCATTTCAGAAAACAGCTTAAACAATTTCCAAACATATTTTTTGAATGCTTAGTCAAAACTGGAAACTTTTTTAAATCTAGAAACAACTTTAAAACTTGAATGCCAATTGATAGCTTTCCAGAAATTGTTTATTGATATTCATCAAAAATATATTTCTTTGAAAACATTGATGAATAAATCCAGAATTGCTTGTATGCTGAATTTAAGCACTTGTGTTTCTCCACTGTGACCACAAACACATCCTCTTGCACTTTGCTGTATAGATGAGTTCCCACTACATACAAACTACTGCATTATCCATTGATGAAAATGGTATTCCTCTTGCATAATCAGTTATTGTTGCACATTTGTGATGACAGAAACATTATGCCTTGATTTTGCCTTATTCATACTTGATATCCATTTGCACTTACACTTGAAATTTGTACACTGTCTTGATGGTTGTACCTTGTTGCCCCCATTATACATGCAGTCATGATGAAGTATGCTTTGCTTTGTTTGATGCACCTGTGTATATTCATGTATACATGCAACTGCTACATCCACTTGAATTTGCTAACTGTATACATGTCTTGAATTGCCTTTCCCATTTGGATTAAATCAAACTTGCATTTGAGTCATGTGCTGTAACAACCCAGAAATGCGAGCCAGTTTAAAAATTTTATTTTAGCAATTTTGATGAATTTTGAATATTTAAAATGAATTATTTTAAATAATATCAACGAGAAATTTATTTTGAATATAATTCGAACGTATATATTTACGTACGTCGCCGTTAGAATATAAATATTTTATTTTAATTATAAAAAGGAATTGAAAATGGCGCGGTAGTTTGAAAATTCGATTTCAAAATTCAAATGAATGTATCGGGTGCAAAATAAACCGGATTTTGGCGAAACCAAAAATATTTGATTCTAATTGATAATATCTTTCCAATGAATCCGGGAAATCAAAATTTCATAGCGTGGATAAAAAGTTATGCCCAGTTGAAAATTCAGAATAGTCGCTATGGAATTTAGGCTCTTAAAAATGGAAATTTTGCAAACAGTCTCGGAATTTGACGAAACTAGTATTGTTAGGACCATTTCGTCAATACGAAGCTAGAAAATATTTTTCGGAAATTTTTAGAGTCTGTATGTGACCCCCGTAATTTGAAATGTACGTTTAAAATAGAATATATAGATTTATATTTAAATTTGATGGAAACTGATCGAAACAGCCGAACTGGCTTCCGAAACATATCCCATTGGGTTCGGAATAGGGGTTATTAGCTAGGGACGACAGTCGGTAGGCTCGATTTTGAGTTCGAATGTAAAGGTTGCTTTTTATGGAAAAATTAAGTTAAAAATAATATAAACTATATAACTCTCTCCACCTTCTCTCTCCTCTCATTATACAGATCGTGGAAATTAATAAAGAAAAAAAGAAAAACAACGATCGAGCGTTGACCTCCGCCCAGCCACATCGCCAATGCGATCTCGTCGTCGCCGCCCAGGTAGGCCACCGCGCCCCCACGCCTCGCTCCTCCACCGTCCTCTGCCAGATCGAGCCAACCCGCAACCGCACTCCTCCCCATGTCGCGACTCTGTCCGTCGTGCTTCTCCAGGAGGCGACGCACCTCACCAGACCCCCCCCACCCGCGCGCCTCTCCTCCCCTCCTCCGTTCATCTCTAGACCACCCCCCTCTCCAAACCGCACACCCCCCTTCAGCCCCTCGAACGAAATCGAACCCATACCGAACCTTAGCCACTGAAACCCTAGCGTCCCTCCGCTTGCTTCCGCTCCCCTTCTGACGTGGTTCGACGTCCAGACAATAACAGTATGTTTTTATTTATTTTTATTTTTGCCTCTTTCTGATTTTGTTTAAATTAGAAACATTGTTTTAAAATCAGTTTATTTATATAATAGACCTTGTGATAAAATTTCGATTTTTAAAATATAGATAAAGTGATTTTTACTTAGATAACGAAGGGATTTTTATTTTATACAAAGCTTGAATTTTTATATTATACAAAGGGTAGAAATATAATTTTTATAATATAGAAAGGTTAAAAATATAATTTTTATAACGAAGTGGAGAATAAAATATGGTTTTTATTTAAAGTAGAAACATAAAAAAATACGGTTTTTATATACTAGAGGATATATAAAAATGTGATTTTTTATTTATGTGGTGAACACGCATGACAAAAGTGACGAGAGGCGAGCACGACGAAGTTTTCCTACATATGAAGAGTCGTGGCATTTGGATTAGCTATTGGTGAGAACTTCTCACTTTAATTCTTGATTTCTAGTTAAAATTATATATACTAGGATGCAGACGGTGTTTAGTAGCACCCGACACCCGTCGTCCACAGACCATGGACGGCTTGTTTGTTTAGTTAATTGTTTGATGATTGATTTATTTGTTTGGTTGATAAATTTGATTTAATCGATTGTGTGATGTGGAATGAAATAAAATATTTATATAGTTAAAATTATTTTATCGTTAAAAATATAATTTTTAATGTGAATGTGAATAAATAAATATTCATTTACAAACCAGACGGTTTGTTTATGTACACCAATTTGAAGGACGACGATAAATTTTATACATCGCCCAACTGCACAAATAAAAATCTGTGTTTGTTGATTTGAAACCCCACACGGGTATTAGGATAAAATACGACATACACTAATCCCAGTAATTAGTTGTATGTCGATCGATTGATTGACAGGCTGTTATAAGCGTTAGATATCTATATTTGATGCTTATACAGAGTAGTGCACTTTGGATGATTGTTGATTATTTATCGTTGCTATTTATATGTGTTGTATGAAATCCATATAGTTAACGCTATATGGTGATTGATTGAGCCTCATTCCAATTTAGAAAATAAAGAATATTATAAAATAAAGGTTCATGTGTTGACAATACTCATCCGTTGAGATTAGTCATATGTTGAACGAAATATTTTAACAATAAAATTTACATCTTTATCATATATAAAATTGGAAACTAACTGGAAAATAGATAAGATGAGTGGTCTCCTGGATATTGGTCTGATGTTGGTTTCGGCCTTCAGGGTTAATATTAAGGGAATCGTTCTCTTACTAATTTACCATTGGAGTCTGATTTGAAATCAAACGATAGATAACATAATTTTATAAAATATATTAAATAACAAAAATAGTCGCGTGTTGACAGTACTCATCCGTTGAGATTAGTCATGTAT